>JAQFVV010000386.1:285826-428326 GCA_028023455.1 Epiperipatus broadwayi
AATCCAACTGTGAACGTTCCATAGAGTCAATTTCTTCCTTTAATAAAGTGATTTCGTTTTCACAAGAATCATACATATTTGACAATCGAAGCAAATTATCATCATTTTTATCAACTTTACCCCGCAAAAAATCCACGTCAACCTGAAGCTTTGCAACCGTAATTGTAAGCTCTGAAATTGCCGTATGTATAACCGGAAGTAATTTTAATTTTTCCAAAATATCATTTAAAATCAAGTTCGAAGAATCAGTATTGTTTACCATAACAGAACGATCATCAACAGGTGGAATTCTACAAACATTACATCTCCATTCCTGCTTTTTTTAAAGACATTCGTCTATAGGTCGCCTCTCCTAACGTTGAGCACGTGTAATGAAAACTGGTGCTGCAGCCCACACATGAAACAAATTTTCCATTTTTAGGAAGTAATTCATTACAAATCTTGCAGGAAGACATTTTATCAGCAAATCCAATTAAATCCTAATTTACTGAACACAATAAAAATAAATACTTATAAATAAAAATACTGTAAAACAAAACAAAAGCAATGGAGAAAAAATTGAACACGTCTTTTTAATAATAATAATAATAATAATAATAATAATAATAATAATAATAATAATAATAATAATAAACTACAACACTTTGTCTTGTTCATCTCAGATCTTCATATTATTCTAGATCTGTTTTTACAGACATATCTCTGAAGTACCCAAGTCAGAATTTTCCTTGCATCAAGTTTCATTTGTAAATCATTCATTGCTGTAATTAATGTTTGATCTCCAATCATATTGATTTTTGTAAGAATTTTTCATAATTGTTAAATATTATTCTCAGTCAGCAGCATGGATTTTTTTTTTGAAATTAATTGAAAAATTATTTTCCAATTTTTTTATATTTTACATAAGTTTTAAAATTCTGATTTTTTATTTATCAAAACACAATAAATATGCTCATAACTTTATTTATTCAGTTTTTAATATAATTTTTATTTGTTGCAAAGTAATTATCTATCTTTTTATTATACTTATCAGAATTTTGAAATTTATATCAACGTTATTGTCAAAGCTTATTATATTTGTCTTTTTGCCATTTATTTTGAGTTTGTCATGTTTCATCATCTAAAAAATAAATTGCATTACACATTTTTAAGATTTGCCATGAGCATATAAAAATCGTACACTTAGTTTAAGTTTATAGAAACTACAATACTCTGATTTATATTAATAGATACAAAATGATTACAAAAAGTAAAGATGAAAAAAAAGTAACTTTTCCATTTCTAACTATGGTGCAATAGTGTCTTCTTGATTCTGAATCTGACATCCAAGACAATTTAGTCATTGTCTTAGGTTAATATCTTGGTCACAGCAAGCACATTTAGTATAATTTATATTTTAGTCCCTTTGATATCACCAACAAACATTGTCTCAAAATCAATAAAATTCTCTTATATGGTGACTGACATTCATAAAATTTTTCTTTTAATAATATTCGAAGTGATAATATACATAATAGTTTTCACTTAACTAGAAATTAGTCTGTTTTCTCAGAAGTAATCAACAGGTGAAATATAGCTTTTTAAATTATATGACTCAAATTTTTTTAGGACAAAGTAGTACCTATCAATTTTTATACTCTGACAACATCTTTTTGGAAGTCTTAGCAGCACATAATTAAGCTATATTGTGAACATTTACCTTTCTATTCACATATTAGTTAATAACAGAAATAACACTTTAATTGCAGTGTCAGTTTGTGTGATTGGTACTATTAGGATGATACTATCTAGGTCTAAGATTTTGTCAAATTTTAATTATCCAGTAGTTTGATTTTTTTCTTTAAATGAAGAACCTGAATTAATGCTGGTATCTGAATAAAAGTTGATATCAAGATCAGTCATTATTATCATCATTCAAAGCAAGGTTTATGACATTTATGAAAAATTCAACATCATCCGTATATTTCTTATATTTGTGTGTATGTTCTTTACTCATTTAATAGTGAAGGACCTTTTTTTTCAATTGTTATGGATTATAAAATTTTATTATCATCAGAACAGTTGATTCTGCTTGAACAGTTAGTATGTTAGTGGTATCATTTACTTTTCTTTAATATTTTGTTTTATTTTTTAAATTTAAGTGCATCAACTTTAGTTGAATCAGTACTATTGCTTCTCTTGATCCACATTCATTTGGCTTATCTATGAACTCTGTTCATTATGATTAGTAATTTTTAATTGAAAATATTTTTTTATAAGTTTTTATGTAAAATATCTAATCCCTTGTCCTCCAGTTAATAATAATTATAACTCATGTTGAAAATTGTTAAGTTTTCCAAATTGTTTCATAAAATGCAAGCTAAAATTTCTGTTTGATATATATGTTTTTTTAATAATAAATTAAGTTTGAGGTCTATATTCTTTCCAATATATATATATTCATATAATTTAACTTATTTTATTATGCATTTTTAACTACATTCCTTTTACTTTTTATCAACTATATAACATCGAATAATCAAAACAAAACATCATTTCATAACTCCCATAATTCAGTTCTCCCACAATTCTGTTATTTTAATATTTGATGTTTCATTAATATTTGATGATTTCTTGAAATTAATATAGCCTCTTTTATTTTACATTTATTGGGGCAATGTTCAATTTGTATAATTTTTATGTTTTTATAATTAAATTTAAACCCATATTTACAAGTTTTATTGTGATCAAACATAATAGATGTTGAAGGTTTATTTTCATCTTTTACTAATTGTGTATATTTTTGAATTCTTTTTATATAAAAGTATGTTTTTTTATTCTTTTTTCTAATATACATGTAGACTCTCCAATGTATTGTGAGTCACATTCACATATTAAATTATATATAATCTTATATAAGTGACAAAAACTAAAAAGGAATATAGTCAAAAATACTCTAATAACATAAATTAAATTATATGAACATTACTATATTTAATATATTTACAAAAATTAACAAATAATATGATTATTATTAGATAGTGGTTCATCTTAAAATAAGCTTTTAATTTATTTATAAAATCAAATAATAATGTTCATAATGTTAATAAATACTAAGTGATCACTTAGAATTTGTGTGGTATTCTTTGGCTTTATTTTTTTATTTTATTTTTTTTTCATTTTTATAATGTTTATTATTTTGTTTTTAGTTTTTAATATGAATATCATCTTACATCCTCCAAAACTAAATCTATATCAACTTATTTAAATTAAAATATCTAATTTTTATGAGTTTTTTTAGTCTTTTCTTATTCAATACAAAGGATTACAGAAAAAACCACTATTATTATTAATGTTCAAAATATAAAACCATACATTTTTTTGGCTTTTTTACCATAAAATTTCCATAATTGTTAGCATAAAATATTAAGTAACAAAATAGTTTCTGAATTTCACTGAAAAATATCAGCATTTCTGTTGACCATGTAAAAGAAACTCATTATTAAATAAATTGTTGGAAAACAGTGAAATAACTTCTTATAAATATTTTGGAGTTTGAAAAATGTTTCCACTCAAAAGCATTTTATTTATATAGCATAATATCACAAAGGAATCCATAAATATTATTATTAGGAGATAGTTTCACCACAAAGTTTATTAAGTCTTTCAATTTTTTTACTGAAACCACATATTAACTTTTTACCTACTTCTTTTGTTACAATACATTTTAAAAAAGGTATGTTTTTATTTTTATTTTTTAGTGATCATAATTTTGAATAATAAAATATTTGATTTTTATGTGCTTTTTAAATTTTTGACTGTTACAAAATACCTAAAGCAATAAATTATCTGTTTATTCAGCTATTGTTTATGATCAAATTGACTTTTCTTGTCAGATTTTATATAGGGCTTAATTAAGTAGAAATATCAGTAATGAATATTAATTTATTAAATTTAAATTTAAGTGCAGATGTCTTAGAAAACTATACTTTAAATATCCGTTTTGAAATCAAAATGATTTTATTAACATATCTTTAATATTTGAATAGAAGTATAATGTAATTATTAAAATTATTTTAATATTGATTTTAGATGTAACAAATTAAATTGTTTTTACTAATAAAGTTTATAGTGACAACATGTAAATGTTGACTTATTTATTTGTTACTCAAACACATACAGAAAAAAGTACAGTATATAAAAAAGCCACACAGATAATACTTGATATTCTTATTAATGAAAATATTATTATTGCTTAAAGCAATCTAATTTTGGGTGAAAAATTCATCAAATGAAATTAAGAGATCAGAATAGTTTATCACATAAAATTCAAGGGGCTCAAGAAATTTCCTGCCAGATTTATACCATTTTTTATATTAGTCAAATAAATGTAAGGGAAAAAACATAAAGAATAAAAGAACAAAAGAATTCTGTAAAACAAAAATTTAATCTGAAACAAACACTTCCTTCAAGAATAATAACTTGGGGTAGGAAAATCATGAAAATACACAAATGATTCAATTATTAAAAAAAGAAGATACTTTAAGATTATTTAATATTTCAAAGTTGCTATTTTTGATTACTATGTTGAGATTTGTGTTTTTTTATCGATAGATTTTTCTATATACTTTTTTATTAATTATTTTTAAATCCAATACTTTTTTTAATAATATGTTACATGTACTTCTTGTATTTTAAAATTTAATAATTGAAACATTGAAAAGGTAAAAGTATATTTGTACATAAAAATATTGAACTTTTGATTGTCCTTAGACATAGTAAACCCCAAAGAAACATTTGACATATACGCTAGAAAACTGTATCAGGCATTGACCACTTATTATAAATGATGATGAAATGTTATTGCTTGAATGTAGTACTTATTGTCTATCTAATCAATCTGCTTCAAGTTTATAAGCTTAACACCTACATACACATATATGATTCTAGTTATTTAGCTTAACGATTTTTTGGAGTCAGTAAACCTGAATTTAATTATTTTTTATTTTTTTACATGTATATGTGAATATAATATACTCACACGTTTATAAAGTAAACTTTGTACATTTCAAATTTATTTTAATATATATATATATATATATATATATATATAATATATATATATATATATATATATTGTAGAAAAAAATAATTAAATTTTATTTTATATATATCCATACATACTTTATTTTTATTCATCTAATGTATGTAATTTGTATATTTTATCTTTATTCAATTATTTTTAAATATATATAATGTCTATTTCTTATTTATAAGCATCAACTCTGATTTCTCTTCTGATTTCTACCAGCTTAACTATTTTCACATCATTCTAGTTCTCTGTCATCAAAGCTTCTGTTATTCTCATGTGTGAATTTACTAAATCCCACAAGTCTCATTTTCTGTGTTAGAAAAATCTTCTTCTCATTTGGAATACTGCTGTTGTGAAATACTGCCAGTTGTTATAATACTAATTAAGTCTCTGCAAAAAAAATATTGTCACATATTGCTACAAGGCTTTTCAATTTTGAAAATAGATCTCTGACATTTTCAAATTAAAAACAAATTTTTATATATATAAAAAATAAGGTTTTATTCCATTTATATTTTATTTACCCGAGGCAGTCACATGATTAAATAAATATCTTTTTTTTTTAAATTATAAATTAATATTGATAAATATTTGTCATTTATTTTATTTACTTTCATATTCATTATAAATATACAACATACATTTGACTATCCATCTGTTTGTTTCTCTACCTATCTGTCTATCTAGATGTCATTATCATCATCATTATCAACCATTATCACTCCACTGCAGGATGAAGGTCTCTCCAAGTTTAATCAATCTTCTCCGATCTTTAGCTTCTCTTCTCCACATCACCCCTGCACACTTTCTTATTTCATCCATCCATCTCACATGTGGTCTCTTTCTGGGTCTTTTACAATCTCTTGGAATCCAGTTTAAAATTTCAGTTGTCCATCTATTATCATCTCTTCTAGCAATATGTCCAGCCCAACTCCACTTCAATCTTTTAATTTTTTCAATGAGGTCAGTAACACCTGTTTGTTCTCTTACCCATACATTGTGTTTTCGATCTTCTTGTTACTCCCAACATACATCTCTCCATACTTCTTTGAGTGGTCTGAAGTCTCTGTATTGCTCTTCTATTAAGTGTCCAAGTCTCAGATACATAAGTAAGAACTGGTAAAACACATTTGTTAAAAACCTTCCTTTTCAAACACATAGGCATATTTCCTTTTAGTATCAATTATTTTTACCAAAAGCACTCCAACCAAGTTTAATTCTATGATTAATTTCCTTCAGTATGTTTCGATCTGTATTAATAATCTGACAAAGGTATTTGTAACTATTAACTTCTTCTAATTCATCATAATCAATCTTTATTTTTATATTTTGAGCAAATCGATTAAACATTACTTTAGTCTTTTTAACATTTATCTTTAGTCCTACTTTCCTACTTTCATCTGATAACTCCTGCAACATTTCCTGCAGATCTGAAGCATTATTTGCAAAAGCAACTACATCATCTGCAAAATCTAAATGACTTAAATAATCTCCATTTACTTTTACTTTTTTAATTTTCCATTTGAATCCACAAAATACTTCTTGCAGCACTGCTGTAAAAAGTTTTGCAGATATGGAGTCACCTTGTCTTACACCTTTCTCAATGTTGACTTTCCCAGTATCATTATGTAATCTAATTGTTGCTGTTGCATTTTTATAAATATTCTTTAAAATATGACAATATCCTGGATCTATACCTTGATGATCCAATGCTTTAATCACTGAAGAAATGTTTATAGAATCAAATGCCTTTTCATAATCTACAAATCCAAATAATAATGACAACTCGTATTCATTTGTCCTTTCTATAATTTCTCTCAATACCTAGATATGATCTACTGTACTAAAACCACTTTTAAATCCAGCTCTTTTCAAAGGCAGATTGCGTCAACTAGGCCAGTAGTTCTCAATCTTTGTAGAATTGCGGCACACATTTTACTTAATATTTTTCATGTGTATCACTAATAACGGTATCATCAGTAGATTTATATTCAAGATTTTCTTCACAGTGATGTTTTTTTATTATAAATTTATCCATTATATGGATGATGTACTAATTAAATTTGTTCATTGCACTAAAACTGCAATAACCAAATAAAAAACAATAATTATTTATTTTAATATACAAATTACATAACAAGTGTGTGGGAAAATCATTTACAGTTATTATTATGTCTTGATCATTTAAAAAGAACTAATAGGTAGTATAAATTCAGATTATTTGAACAATGACATATGTGCATCATACCAGGTTATGCAGAAACTGACCCTGCTGCACATAGGCAACCACAGATAGATACAGTTAGCCATACAAAAAAAATGCTGGTTATAATATCACAGAGCTATCTATTATTATTTTCACAATTTTTTTTGTGGAACACATGAAATCGATTCATGGACCATCAGTAGTTCGCAAACATGCTTTGAGAATCAGTGAACTAGGCAACAGCATAATACAACCTCATAGTAACAAGTGATCATTATCAGTGATAGTTTTGCCATTATCTGTAAATCATTCCATATAATTTATTCTAGAATCTCATTTTTAAAACTTTATCCTAAATTTACCACCACTAACATTATATGCAAATATATATATATTATTCTTCAACTGATGAATAAAGCACAATGCACAAAATTAAAAACACATAAAATTTTATACATTGTAAAATTATATGCATCAAGAATTATCGTAAATTGTTTAAATAGACAAAGATAAATAATTGTAAAAAGATATATTCTATTCAAGAATATTATATTTTTACTGTATTTTCTGATGAAAATTTGTTCTCTAGTTGAAATATTAAAACTTCTGTATTGACCAAGCTATTTTTTTTTTTTTTTAATTTTTATTTCTATATTTTTTTAACTTATTTTATATATTTTATACTATTTCCAAAAATGAAAATGTTAAATATTAAATAAAAATGAGATATAATAGCTTTATAGTAAAATACAGAATTATTTTCATTTAATAGCATAAATCATATGGGTAAATACTTCTCATCCCAAATAATGTTCAAGCACCACAATGATAGATTATGTTCAACAACTTCAATCAATTGAGAGTTTTTTTATTCTCAGCTGAAAATTAGATCAAGGATTTTAAACTCTTTGGTCACTATTGTTATTTCTGTATCAAATTCTGACAAGGCATTTAAAGTAACTAATGATTACACAACTTTAATATTATTTATTTATCTGTTCTTATAGATAATTGTACAAGTTGTCAACATTTGGTTGATAAATTTATAAGATTATACAAGCAGAATAAGTTGTAAATAAAATTGAATGTGAAAACATTCCTTTTTAAATCTTAATTGTATTCAAGTCAGCATCTAATCTGTTGCCATGGTGAAACAATCACACAAGGTTTTAATACTGGATTAAGTCTTTATATTTTAATTTATAAGGACTAGTCTTAACATTACTATTGCTATAAGGGATATGAATGCTTACTTCCAGGACAATTCTAAATATACACTTAATGTAATTTTAATAAATATTGGAAATCAGAAAACAGATTAAAGATAAAATACATTGGATGAAAAAAAGTTGATAATACTATCTTTTGGATAATTAAAAGGATGAAATGGAATTGATCTAGAAACATTATTAAAAGAGATGATAATAGAAAAATAACTGAATATGAAGAGATTGTAAAAAGCTAGAAAGAGATCATGTGCAAAATTGGAAGGGTAATTTGCTGAAATGATAGCAAAAATGAAAATCACAGAATGAAAAAATTGAATTAAACATGGAGAGATTTATAATTTGCAGTGGATTAATAAAAATAATATAGAAAAAACAATTCATAAGCTAATTTTTTTGATTAACCCAACAGATTAAAATTATTCTTAAATTCTTATCTACAAATGCTATGAACAAAATTTGGCAATGTTTTTCTTAGTTGCATATTATTTTATCTTTAATTCACAATGTATACATAATAAAAAAATTACACATCAACCATATTACTTTCTTCAAATTTAAATTTTTTTCAACTGTTTGAAGAACAAATTGTATTTCTTTTCATTTGTGCTTCAGTCGTTATATATTGCCTTTCATATTTTATGTTTCATATTCTATGTAACATAATTTTCTTTTCTTCTATATATGTTAATACTTAATCATTAGAAAACAGTCAACACTTAGACAATCCCAATATAGATAACAATCAAGAATGTCAAACTGTTGTCAAGATAACCTCTTTTTAGCAACAGAGATGGAATATACTTGTATATAATTTTTTATTAATAAAATTTATTTTATAAAAACAAATTCTAAAATCTTTTATTCTAAATTTCACAAAAATACACACGCACACAAAACAAAAGCTAACATTATTATTCAACAATTTTATAACTACCAACAATTTTTAAAAATAATGTTTCCAATGATATAAAAAAAATTATCTTTAACTTAAAACTGCCACAGTGATATTATTGTTTTCATTTGTTATTAGACTACTATTATATTTTTATCAATAATTTATTTCATTTTATTATAAAGTAAAAACCGCTAATAACTTGCTAATGATAATTGCTGTGTTATTTTGGATCGTTTTTTTGAATTTTCATATTTTTAATTCCAAAATAATCTCAAAAATATAATTTAGCCATCCATTTGATAAACATTAATTTTTTTAAAGAATATTTTTTGATGCACAACACTCACTTATCCATCTATTTATCTATCTTTTTATTATTCTATCTATTTTGATTACATAAAAAAATAAATATTTTAAATTGGGATATAATCTATTTAAATAAATTATATAGATCATTATTACATATTTTATCTTAAAAAGGAGATAATGTTAAACATGAGTGTCTAAAAATCAACATTATATTACTATCATATATAGTTCAACATTAATACTTATCCAACTAAAGCAGATTAATTTCAGTTATTTTTAATCTTTAGTTAAAAATATCTGCTTAGTAATCTTTGTTAGTTGACCAGATAGGTTGTCATAATATATCTACTTAAAGATGCATCCTAAATGTGTTTGGAGTCCAAATAAATTTCCAAGGGTGACTTATACTTCAGCTGTAGGTACAATAAGAAACGTTTTGTGACCTAACCATTACACCATCAAATCCTTGTATTTTACTCAAAAGCAATGAAAATTCAAATTCTAAATACAATTTTATTTATAAATGATAGACTTGAATATGATTTTTAAACTATTTAAAACAAGTTATATGTATATAGGTCATGTGATTTATCACTTGGTTTTATTACTATTATAATTTTGGTTATTGAAGATTTGGCTATATTAAATTGCTAAGGCTATAAATATATGGAGTATCTGAATTTAGTTCAGGCCCATGTAGCTATTTCAGTTGGAGAACTAAATTTGAAGACATTATATGTCTGAAAGTTAATAATTCTTCTTCTTAATAGTTAAGTGTTAGATACATGCTTGGTTAAAGTTGCCATTTTTAAACCTGATGTCCTAGCTCATCACTGAAAAGAACCATACATTAAAACTAGTCTGGGGATGGTGACAATCATAGATAAAAGTTTGAATGTCTTCACTTGTAGTATTTACCATAAAAATAAATAAATAAATAAATAATAATAAAATAAGCTTGTTTAAAAAGACTTGCTCATTATATATTGTGCCCTTTACTATAGGTTAGAATTAGTTCATCATAGTCATTTACTAAAAAAATTTAAATTTAGGAAATGTTATAATATTTTAAAAGTACAATTTAAAGCTAAATAAAAATATGTAATGCCTAAAATTATAATATATAACTATAAAACAGTTAAATAAAGCTAAAAATATTAATTATATATGGTTGGAAAAGCTGGCCATAATAAATAATGTAGCAATAAATGTTTGAAATACGTTTTAAAAGTTGAATTTTAATAGTTAAAACTGGTAATTAAATAAATGCTATATTTTAAAGTACAAAATTATATTTAATAATTATATTTAATATTATATGTCTTAAAAGTAATCTTTGTGGTAGAGAAAGTTATATTTTAATTCTCTGTTCTCCAAATTATTATTCCAAATTTTATATTATTATATTATTTATTTAATATAATATTGTTGCAATTAACATTTAATATTTTCAGATAGAATTTTGATACAATCTGTCTCAGTTGTAAGTCATATGACCTGTATAATACAGACATGAACACATGCTTGCTAGTATTTGTGTTAACAAAGTTCAAACTATTTTAAAAATTACATTATATAATCAGATATATTTATTTACCTATCACAAAAGCAAATATTAAAATTAGTCATTATAAAATGTTTTAAGTAGTATTATAAGATGAATGCAGTTATTAAAAAATTAAATATTTTGTTTTAAAATAAAATAGATAAATTAAATATAAAAGATGGGATAAATTAAAAAAAATATTGCTTTTAAAAGTCATTTAAATGTTTAATTAATTTTAATAAAGTGTATAAAATTGATTTAAGATTAATATTTTCAGTAATATTTTAAAGTAATAATTAGTCATATTTTATTTTTTAAATTTAATTGTGTGATACTGTAGTAATATGCAAATTAAGTATCAGATGAAAAGCAAAATCCACCAATAAGATGAGGTATTTTTCAGGGTATAAATACAGCTGCACAATTAATTGGTGATTGGTGATAGTAAATTTCTAAAGTTATACTTCTTTTAAAATTTTTATTTTTAGTCAATTTTAGTGCTCTCGTATAATTTATTTGCAAACTGACAGGATATTAATTTTTAAGTATTTGCAAAGAGAGCATAGTATAAATAAATTTTAATAAGTTTTATTAAAAGGATGCAGTGCTAAATTTAAAGTTCCCTTTACCAGGATTTTTATCAAAGCTTAATACAACTTCACGGTAAAAAATATGGAAATGCCAATAAGTAATACATGCTTAATTAAGAAAATTTTAAAAGTAAGAATGATAATTATTAATATAATATTAATGGTCTTAACCAAGAGAACTATTTCAGTAGATAAAGATTTATCTTGGACAATATATGAAAAGCTTAACAGGAAAGCTACTTGAAAAGTAACAATACATTTTTCTAATAGCAAAATAGTATAATTAAAACTGACAAATAATACGACAAACTTATAATAAATTCTATGGAAAATAAATCTATGGAGATAAATGTTTTTATTCTTTTTGAAGGAAAACATTGTGAATATTTTAAAGAAAAACTGCCATGAATAATATCTAAATGGATATTCTAAAGCATATATAATAAAACCTAAATTATATAAGGTTATATGCGTTCATAAGAATTTATTTAAAAAACTGATAATTTGAACAATAATGGAAATAACTATAATTGGATAATAAATAATAAATTATCCTGATGAATAAACTTATAGAGGAATGAATTATAAATATGTAATTATTGAATTATGGAAACAATATTTTTAAAATTGCGAAAAAAGTCATATCTGGATTGTCCATAGTCAAGTTCCAGGGATAAGATGCATCACCAAGCTGATACAGAATTCTATGGAATAGAAGCTTCGAAAATATTATTTTTCCACATTATAATTATAATATAATTTTAATAATCATTGTTCTGGAAAATAGAAACTATAAACTATTATTCTATAAACTTTACTAGAACAGATCAATGATTATTTTATTTAATTTTCCAAGATTTTTAGATGTCATAAATTATTTTTTATCATTCATTTTAAAACTTCATTCGTCATGCAAGAAAGAGTTTAAACACATGTGACAAGCTCAGGGAAGTTTTGTTGTTTCATCATCAAGCACAAGAGGACATAGAAATGGTTGGGGGTTTTAATAGCTCTTGAAGAGAAATTTAAAAAAAAAAAACTCTCGAGGAAAATAAAAAAAACATTTGAATTTTTTAAAGAACATTCGTTTTCATCTAGAAGATATGCGTAATTATGTCTCAATTATTTTCATTAACTTTAGTTTTAAAGTGTAATATTATTTAATTAATAGAATAGGTACACAACTATTAATTTAGTACTAATGATATTGTAATTATAGTAAATAGTATGATAATTTAAATAAGTTAATATTTTAAAAGTGTGGAAATATGGATGTATATTATATTATGCAATGTTTATTTAATTGATGGACATGAAGACATCATAAGTGATTACAAGTTGATATCACTTAGGTAATAGTTGTGAATATTGATATTTTTATGATGTATTTTTTTTCTTTGCAGATTGTCAATGAGTTATATAATATTGAAATATGAATGTTAAGTTGTATGTGGACACAATTATATAACACATTTAAATTATAAGATTAGAATTTATTTATTCTAGGAATATGCATACTTTAATTTCATATTATTAATATAACACAACATGATGATGAATAATTATATGATTCATTTACAAAGAACTTTAATATTATTAGATATTTAAAGTATGGATAATGATTATCATGTGTTTTGCTCAAGAATATTGGATAGGAAAGTAAAGCAAACCTTCTTGTAGATTAGTGAGATCATTCTAATTATGATTGAATCTTATTTATTATTTTGAATATGTGAGTTAGTTTCATTTGTTGGTGTAGATTTTGGTAAATCTATAAAGAAATTTTGATAAGATAGTGACTTGGGAGTAATTTTAAAAACATGAACCCAATGAGATGTTATTGATGTAGGATTTATTATCAGAATAGGAATAACATTTTTAAAATCTTATTAAGTATACAGCACAGTTAACAAAGCCCTGTAGCTAGTATATTTTGTTTGTGGGCAGTATCTATATTTTTGAATACTGATGTTTTAATAAAGCTGAAGTAATAGCTTTGACATCATTGTTAGTAGTGGAGGTCATTAGACAAATGGGTCATGCCTCTATTTTATAGATACACTATGCCATGGTGTTTTATCTAATATGTACTATGGAGTAAGACTCTAGTTTTCTTCCCTATGCCTACACATCTATTTGCTATCATGATTTTTCAAAGTAATTACATCAAACAGTATTGTATTTTTGAAAAAAAGTAATAAATAATTTAGAATTTAAGAATTGTTATTGAATGAATAAGATAGGTTCATTTACTTACAAGGAGGAATACAGTTAATGCCAAATGGAATTGAAAATCCGACAGAACCAAATGGTAAAGAATCATAGAATATGTTCTATATTTATTTTGGAAATAAAATAAATTTCATGAATAAAATAAATAAAGCAAAGTTGCTCTGAAATATTAAATAATTTCAAATATTTTATTTTATAAGTATTGCATATTTTTTAAGATATAATGTAGTAACACAAAACAGTACAAAATAAGCATAGGTGCAATTTTGTGTTTATTTAAATAATAAGAAATACATCAATGATTGCAACTATACCATATTAAAGTAATATTAGGTGATAGAGATTAGATATAATAATCATTATATGATTGCTTATAATGTTCACATATTGTATTAATAGATCAACATAGATATTTTCAATATAATATTAATAACATTGCAAAATTGAGAAATTGTTTAGTAAAACGGTTCATTTTCGATATTGTTATATTTTTTGTGTTTTCCGGTTTATGCTTCAATGTATGTTTGAAGGAAGCATATTGCAATAATAGTTATATAATATTTAGAATAAATATAAGGTGATTATAATTTATCATAAAAATTTGATAATAAAGAGATATAAAAATTTGTAATTTTATTTGAAGTTAGAGTGAAGACTTAATCTTATGTTTTACTGTATTGATAATCATGACAAATAATAGTTGTATAATGGTGCAATTATTCATTAGACCGATTGTAAATAGTGTAAATAAATTGTTGTTATTTTATTTGTTATAAATAAAACCTGTTAAATGTTATTTTCAAAATTTGTGTGTTTAGATTTTTCTTTCCCATTACAATGTATAACAAACACAGAAAATTAGAATTAAACATAACATTTGCACAGAAATAAAATAAAGTATTATTTTAAGAATAATATTTTCTTGGAATTTATTTATTAAGAAATTACATTTTCCATTATCTTTATGGTCATAAGTTGATTATTATAATAGTACATCGAATTATAAATGCTATCCATTGCCACATATCTTTTTCAGATAAAATGATTATAAATAAAATGATTATAAGTAAAATGATTATAAATAATCTATTTAATATTTTTTTGTATCACTCCTAAGCAATACTTATAATAACAGCTATATTTATATATTTATTTGATATTATAAATGCACTTTTCTTTAAAATAAAATCTTTGTTTAGTTTGTCAATTCCTACACATTTCTTCATAATGAAAGGAATCAATATTGCACCTCTTTAGAAAGTCAATTAGATTATCTTAATAATGCAAATGGAGTTTGCTTTTTGCACGAAAACCATATCCATGTTCATCGTAAAATATGTTTGTATAAATTCTATTAATATATATTTGGGTGTGTGTACATTTGTGTAACTAAAGGTAAAATGTAGTTTTTAAACAAACGGTTTGAATATATTGCATTATAATGTATTTGTACATTTTTATTAGAAAATTTAAAAAAAAATCAGTTGCTCGGGAGGTCATTTGGCATTCAGGACTTTATGAGATTGGTGTGTATAAAAGTTTCCATTATTTGATCGAAGTGATTTTTTTTTTTGTTAATATCATCACCACATCAAACAGCACTCTATAATTTTTATTTGTCACACCTTATTGCAATTAGTAAGTTCAATGATGAGGATAAATGAAAAAGATGGATTTAAAATCTTTATCTGGTACACTTAGTGAAACTGCAGTGCTTTGTACTGCTAATTTCGGTGCATGACATTATGATAAATAAATAAAATTTTCAAAAATAAGATGATTTTAAGTATATGTATAAAACAATAGCAAAATGTTTCCTTTGTGTGCATATATATATATTAATGATTTTGAAATCTGCGTGTTATCACAAAGGAAGTCATAAAATAATATATTGAAATTGCTAAAATGGATTTAGTTTAAAATTGTTTAAATTTTGTTGTTTAAAATTGTTTAAATTTTTGTTGTTTAATTTTATATATATATATATTTATCTTTGTTCATTCCAAGTTTCAGAGGCTTTTGTAATTAAATGCTTTTAACATTCCAGTCCACAAAACAGCAGATTAAAACTCTTGTATTTTATCAAATTAAAAGCTGATTTAAGGACTTGTTGTTAAGTTGTTAATCAATAGTTCAAATAATTCAAAAGAATTGCTCTGAAGAAATAACCCTTTGATGATTAGTCATAGAAAGTAAAAAGGAATTTATTTAATTTTTGTCTGAGAATAATCGAAGGACTTACAATATTAAAAACGAATTTCTTATTTATATTTCTAATTGCAACTTAAAGACTTTTGTTAATAATAATGTAGTTTATTACTATTGAAATTGTTTTATATTTTTTCTTATTAAATTTAATATATTTATATATGCTGAATCTAATGAAGATAAAATAATTAGGTTATAATACAAGTTATAGTTTTCCATTGCCCCATACTCTCATTATACAATTTAATTCTGGTATCTTACTTCATAAAATTAGTGAGACATCAGTTTATGTCACTTGTCTCTATAATTTTATCAAGAACAAATACTAATTATTAGATTATTGTTTACATGAATGAAAATTTGTTATTTTATATAAATTCTCAATATTGAAACCAAAAATAATTAAATGTAAATGATTTTAAATACGTCATGACTTTGTATTTAAATTATACTGTTCTATTTTGCATACATTTCATATAACCTGTTGATTTCAAAAATCTTCTCCAAGAATGTACAAACAGAAGCTGAGACATATTTCAACAGCATAAAGTTATATATGACTATATATCTATTTTATTAACAGTGTGTTCCATCTTTTAACTTCATGAAATTTCTTCAATTATGGGTTTGATTGATTTTTTTAAAATAAAGTCATTGTTTTTTTTATGATTTTAATATACTAATTTTTTAATTTACAATGTTTAGAATATACATTGAAATCCATTATCTATGTATTAAATGAGATGAAAATATTTTGATGATTCAAAGAGAGATGGATATAAGAATTCAACAATGAAAAAAATTACATTGTTTAATAAATCCAATAGACATTTTCTATAATGTGAATATTTTTATTATTTCACTCTTAATGTTTATTGTAAAATAGAAAATAAATGTTTTAAAAGGTGATATTTTGATTAAACATTTTTTTTGCATGTGTTATAAATTTAAGCTGTATATATATAAAACATACATAACATGCATACAAACCACAACAAAATATATCTATATAATATTTAAAATAATTAAAAAAATTGATAGTAAACAGTTTAAAAATAAATAAAATTTATTTAAAACAAACCAGGTTTTCATTCCATATAAAAATCTTATCAAGATGTCTTCCCTTTTACAATCACAGATGTGATGTGATATAATATGATGCACTGTGACTTTTTTCTATATGAAGTCAGGAATCCTTAAGCCACTATGCCCAGAGAAACCTGTTAATCACTTTACCTTCCCTTTCCATTCCCAATCCTAAGTTTACACAAATTCTTCTCTATTCTGCTCCATTCCATTTTCACAGCATAATTTTTGTCAATTCCATAGCCTTTATATCTAAATTCCCCATTTCTTTTCACAAACCCAGCATATAAACCAATAATACACTTTTTGTATAATCATGTTGTTTATATTTATTCTTTCACGATATTATTTGTACCTTTTCTTCTTTCAGGCAATTACATTCAATTAACAGATGTCTAATATTTTCTGTCTTTCTTACACAACTTGCAGACTAAATCACCCATATTTTTTCACTTATGTGTATATTTTTTTGTTGCTAAAGATGCTGTTCAAGCTTTAAACAGTAAACTACTTTTCTTGCTATTATCATAAATTAACTTGCACCCAATATTCCATTTACTTCTTTAGATATTTAAACTTTTTACTCTCCATACTACTTCTCCATCTCTCCAACTCCCTATTCTTTATTAATGCATCTATCTATTCTTCTATCCCATTTCTTAACACTATATCACTCAACAATTCTAATACAATCACCCCACTTTTTGTATAAGTATACTGACATAAATTCTTTATCCAAATTTTCTGCATACCATACTACTGACACCACCTATCTTGTTACTTGTCCTTTTTTCATGACCCAATTAAATATTATTTTTGCTATTTTTCTTTTTATCCATAAATTGCAATCTACCAAACATTTTCATTATGCTTTTTGCATCTCTCACATAAAAACTTGACCATTCCATTTTTCTTTGAATTGCCACCTTTGCTGTTCACACATCTACATCTAATGCATGTCTTCTTACTTTTCTTTGTACTTTATCTAGGTTATCTAATACCACTTTCCTAACATATAATGCATCATTCTCATATATTAAGACTGCTACTGCCACTTTCTTCAATTCTAGCTACATAAAATATTATATGAAAAAACTGTTAATTTCTTTATCAATCCCTTTTTTTTCTTTGCCTCATTTATCATTTTTTTCTTCCATTCATCCAAAAAATTTCTCTGATTTCTTAAGATGATTCCAAAATAATTATACCTATTCACCACACTTAACTTTATATCCCCCAACAAAAATTCTTTGCCTTCTCTTTCCCCAGTATTAATTATCATTACTTTTGATTTTTACTCTCTTTATCCACCCTTGCATATGTTCTCAGCATAACTTTCACATCTTTCCTTCTTTCTGTGCCCAAGATGTCATCCACAAATAAAAGACCTGATAATGTATATATTTACTTGCCACCTAATAATGGTATCTCTATCCTTCTTACTAATATTTCTTTTGCTCTCTCCATTTCTTTCAAATAGAGCATCCTTGCTTTAGTCCCACATCATTTTAAACTTTAATTGATTTTATATTCTTTAATTAATACATATAGTAATTTTTTTCATATAATTTATTAATAATATCCACTAAAGCTCCATCCATTCCCAATTTTACTAAACTTCCTTGTAATCTATTTCTATTTACTATAACATATGCATTCTCTGTATCTATAAAATCCATGTATAAGTGTTTATGTGTATTATAAGAAGTGTAACTACAAATAAACTATTTCCGATATGCCTGTATGATCTAAAACTTCCCTGCATTTTCCCCACTATATTATTTTCTTCCATCCATTTTGCAGCCTTTCCAGCCACCATATATGCAAAAACTTTATATAACACTGAGGTTACTGGTACTGGTCTATAATTACATAACTTTCTATGATCCTTACCCTTTCCTTTAAATAGTAACCTTAGTCTTGTATTACTCTAATTATCTGGAAAAATCTTTTCTATGTTATCTTATTAAAACATAATAATGGTTTTAAGTTTGCCCTATGTCCTAAATTCATTACCATCTCTGCTGCCCTTTCATCTAAATCTCTTTTCTATTTATTTTTCAATTTCTTCCCTATCTCATTCGATTCATTTTTTGAAAACCTGATATTCCCATTGCTATATGCTTTCATGTTTGTTATCTTTCTGTCCTTCACATCTAATGTCTTTTCTAAATACATTACATATTTATTTAAGATTATTTCTAATTCTTATCTTGAACTACACTCTATTCCATCATCATCTAGTAATAATATTTCTCTCTCCCCTACATTCCTTTTAATGTATTTCCAAAATTTTTACTCCCATATCTTCCATTTTATTAATATCCTCTAACAATTTACTATTCAATTTCATCCTTTCTCTAAAATTATCTATTTTAGCCAACTTTTTAAAATACTTTTCCCATTTAACATTAACATTTTTTCACTTTATTTGTTCAATGGCACACTTATATTCTCTGCATGCTTTTCCTCTTTCTTTTACATTTTTACTAACATTGACTTTCCTATTACTTTTTTCTTCTGAATAATCTTACCTAAAACCATATTTGCCATTTTTTCTACTTCACCACACCAGTTCTTGTATTCACCCCAAGCTAACTCTTCCATCATTTCTTCAACTTTTATTTTATATTCTTCTAACTTATTCTTATTATTCATTCTCCATCCACATCTTTCACTATTCTTTCTACTTTTTATTACTATTTTCGATCACATTACTAACCATTTCTATTATTAAAAAAATTATAATCACCACTACATACTCTCTCTTCATTATCAAACACTTTAATTTTGTGTACTTTATTTATTACCCACTGCTGAATTTAAACCCTGTCATTGAACACACTTTACTTGTTTTGAAGTAAACTTCAGGCACCAGTTAACTACAAGAAGTAGTTAACATTCCTTGAATAACAGCTACTAGTTCAGCACCCAAATATCTCAACTAGCTTATTCAAAAAGTAACATAATAAACTGCTTTAATTAATGGTATTAGTAAAAGAATTGACTGACAAATAGTAATTTCCAAAACTAATTAATTAGAGAACTAATTCATCTCTTTCTTGAATAAAATAATAATTACATAATATTCCAGGCACACCCATTATAATAAACATAAAACATTAAATAAACATAAGTATTAAAACATTATATATCATGCAAACATATTCGGTCATATAAGCTGTTGGTTTATCTGATTTGACAAGTTCTAGGCATATCAGTTTATGATATTAACTTGCACATAAATAGTTCATTTTATGCTGATTATAGAGTTCATTTCTGTTGATTCTGGATATCTCAAAGATTGCAATGGCTACAGTAATAAATTACTGACATAATAGGAATGGGAATAAAGAATAATTAATATTACTTATAGGTTTTTTCAGATATGCTTTCCTCTGGGTAGATGGCTGCTGCTTTATCCTTGTGATGTGTGTTGAACCAGTATAACAGTTGAAATTTGGATTGCTGATGAATGTGGTTTCTTGCTGCATTTTAGTCTGTTAGACTAATGTTCAAATGGCTCAGGTTGTTATATGTTCATTGTGGCTAATTAGAGATGTTCAGATAATCTAGGGCAGTCAGAGAATGGATTACAGTGGCATATTGCGACTTCTGATTAGCAATGTATCATTTTTTTGCATTTATGAGAAATATAAGTTTTATTTGCACAGACTGGTGTAACACTGTTAAAAGAGATCTGATGATGATAGAGTTTTTTAGACCTATTTTTATGTGGCACTCTTATTTTTCAGCTTGATTAACATTTAAATTAAATTCCCATTGTTTAAAATCCATCCACTGATTAGGTTGTTCAAATTTTGGATAAGATCCATTTTAATTAGTCCATTTGTTTATGGATTTTAATTAATTGATAACCATTGCTAATCCAATTCTTATGCAGCTTATCAGTATATGCAATCTTTGAGTAAATTTTTTAAATTTAATTATAAGCTTTCTTTTATTTTAAATTTAACTTTCATTTTTCATTTTTTTAACACACACATATTTTATTTCTTTTGAAATCAATGTTATTTATGCATACATCTCTCAGTCTTACATAAATGGAAAGAGATTTTTAGTTTTTATGATTTCTTTAATAGTTTAATTTTTGCTAAGCTAAATTCCCCTGGCTAACTGTATTTTCTTTCAGTAAAACTCTTTAACTTTCTAAAACTTTCTAAATAGCACTTTTCTTAACTTATTAGAAAGTTTAATTTTTTCTAAGTTAAATTTTCTCCTGGTCTAATTACTCTTTAATTCATACAACATTATGAATGATGCAGCATTTTGTCTTTTGGAAAACTGTGTTTTGTTTTTTTTAAAAAAACTCTTTTAACTTCTATAAATTATTTTTTTTAAACAAGATGTTTTAAAATCATTTATTTATTGACAACTTACTATGTAGTGATTTTATTATTCATTAAAGTTTTAATTTTAAAATCTTTACATTGTTTAAATAAAATTTTATTTTAATAGTTTCAGACAAAAAAATTTACATGTAGCATTGTTTATTAGCAGTACATTACATCACTCACAGACAAGAGTAAAATGAATCAGTTGCACCATTTTATCTGGAACTACACATGCTGAGGGCAATCTTCTTTGATTATGCTTTTCTTTTTTTCAGGATAACAATATTGCTTACAATGATCTGGTGTTGAATGATGACCACAAGAACAATACTCCTTTCTGGTAAGACAGGTTTTGAGATGATGCAGATGCAGAACTTACTGGATTATACCGACTTACCTGTATATAAATTGACGCTTCATATGCCGGATTCTCCTGCTGGATGTTTGGATGAGTGCAAGACTTGTTCTGTTTGCCCTGCACTCAGAATGCATGACCCAAAAGAAAAAGATCACTGTGAATGGCAAGATTCATCTACTGTCCAATTTGACTTACACTTTGAAAATGATAAATGAGATATGGGGATTCTCCCCCCCCCCAAGGAAGTGATTAGTAATTTATCCTGGTTGTTCCTAGTATGCATATTTAAAAAAAATGGGGCCCAAGAACTGACCAGGCCCAGAAATTTGTAAACCCTCACCCTGCAAATATTTCCCTTATAGTCCATTACAGGTCCTATTTTTACACAGCCTACAGCTTTATACTTTTACGTCTTCCCTAAAACTCAATTCTACACTTCCTACCCCCCCCCCCCCTTGTTTTCAATTACAATCCCTTCTACATATTTAACATAAACTTAGACTTATATTTCATTTATATTATGGTATAAATCCTTACAAATATTATTTTAATCCATTTATTTAATTTTCTTTTATTAATATGCATGTATTCAAAAACTCTTTTTATTTGACAATGTTACCATCATTATTATTTTCTGAAACATTTATTTTTTTTAAAATATATTTATTCTCCTTTAAATACAAAATTCTCATTGTACTTTTTTTTTCCATTTTAATATTTAACCTCGACCCAGCATTTCTTTTTCCACTATAAATGTATTTTCATATTCAGGCTTATCACCTACATAAAAATGATTTTATTCAAACTCATTATTTGTTTCCAGTCCTTTGTTTCTTTCCATTTTCATTCCATCTAACTGATATCAATTACTTTCAATCAGTTGGTTTTT
The DNA here is from genome assembly GCA_028023455.1 of Epiperipatus broadwayi. Lineage (NCBI taxonomy): Eukaryota > Metazoa > Onychophora > Udeonychophora > Euonychophora > Peripatidae > Epiperipatus > Epiperipatus broadwayi. Next base: position 308,801 of record JAQFVV010000386.1, read on the forward strand.
TCTTCCTTCTTCCTTCCTTTTAACTCTCTAATATACATTTCTTTTCCCTTTTTGTCTTTCACTTGCCTAGAATTTACTATCTTGTTTCTTTCCTGTTTTGTTCTATTTTCTGCCTCATAAATCAGAAACCCTTTTTTTCTGAGAAAAATGCCACATTTCTTTAAACTGTCTTATTTACTGATCACATGAAAAGAGTGAATGGAAAGAATTCATTTTCTAGTCTTTTTGACTGCTTTAAATAAAATTGCTCTATAAATAACTTCTGTTTCTGCTTTAAAATTGTATACCCTACTTTTTCTCTTAACTCTTTTCTTTGTTTTAAGTCTATGCTTAAAATAAACATTTACTTCAACCCTTTTATTTTTAGTTCCTTGTAAAAACTTTTTTACATTATCTTCTGTTTTTTGATCTGCATTTTTTACTTTTTCTACCAGACTAACTATCTGTATCCACTCTCTACCCATTTCTAACTTTATTTCCATATTATCTATTATAACCCTATTCTGTTCTAATTGATCTTTCAGATCTTTTACCACTTCAAGTTCCTTTTCTATTTCCTGATTTTCTTTAGTCAAATCTATCTCTACAGCTACAATAGCTATATGACTTCTCTCTACTTTCTTCACTGTCTCATTTGCTCTTTGAGTGCCCTAATTTCTTTCTTCATTTTTCTTTGAGCTATTCATCATTAGTTTGAGCATCATCTGGGTCTGTGATATCTATTCTTTCTCTTTCTCTACTACCTTGTGGATTTTTAAATGAGATCAGGCTTTCTTCCAACATTGTATCTTGATCGATTATTTCTGTACACATATTTTACTTTTTTCTTTTTTATTTCAAATATTTATTCAAAGTATACCACTGTCTCCAAATCTCTTTTAGTCCTATTGTCTCTACCTTTCCCTAAGTACACTTAACCTGCCTAAATATATATCTGCCACTGATTATATGATATATATGACTATTATTATTTATTCAATTCTTTTAATCTAAGAAAAAATCTATTTATTATCATTTATGTAATTTGATTTTTTACAGCTAAGGAAATTTTATTTTCATAATTTATTCTAAAACTATTACTTTTTTCAGCAACACAACTTTCATTATATATATATATTTAAAAAAACTATTTATTTATTCTTACTTAAACCCTCTTTAACCTTTTCACTCTCTTTTCATTTAGAAAAAAAATTGTTTTAGTCAATTCTTTAATTTAAATAATACCACTTTCCAACTCTCATTATATGCAGTTTAACTTTTTTCAATTTTTATTTTTTAATTTTATTTGACATATGATTAATTACTATCATATGTGATGGTTTGGCACTCATGTTGGGAAATCCAAATGAACCACATGGGAGTGGTCAAAAAATACAATGAAATATGGAATAACATTTTTTTTTTATTCTTTAATAAAACAGAAGCAAAATTGTAAAACAAATTGTTGTTGAATTCTTTTTATATATAAAAATATGACAAAATTATTTATTATAAATTAGATCTACTCCAGCCGCAATTTAGTATTGCATCACACCAGTCCATCAGGCAGAGAAGCATTATACCCAGAGGGTACCTATTGCTAGACTGAAATTATACAAGGTATAATTTACAGCCCATTTCCAAGCTACAAAACTTCTTCGGCTGCTGAATTCAAACCCTGTCATTCAAAGCACTTTATTTGTTTTGAAATAAACTTCAGGCACCCGCTAATTATGAAGACATAGTTAACATTCCCTGAATGACAGCTACTAGTTCATCAGCTGAATATTCCAACTATCTCAATCAAAAAGTAATATAATAAACTGCTTTAATTAGTGGTATTAATATAATCATTGACTAATAAATACTAATTTCCAAAAATAATTTATTTTAAATGCTTTAAAATTAATTAGAGAACTAATTCATCTCTTTCTTGAATAAAATAATAATTACATAATATTCTGGGCACACACATTATAATAAACATTCAAGATTAAATAAACATAAGCATTAAAACATTATATGGCATGCACCCATATTCAGTCATATAAGCTGTTGGTTTGTATGATTCGACAGGTTCTAGGACTATCGGGTTATTATATTAACCTGCACATAAATACTTCATTTTGTTCTGGTTATAGAGTTCATTTCTGTAGACTCTGGATATCTCAAAGATTGCAATGGCTACAATAATAAATTACTGTCATAATAGGAATGGGAATAAAGAATAATTAATATTATCTATAGCTTTTTTCAGATACGCGTTCCTCTGGATAGATGGCTACTTTCTTTTTGTGATGCATGTTGTACCAACTGTTTGGAATCTGGATTGCTGATTAATATGGTTCCTTGCTGCATTTCAGTCTGGGAGACAAATGTTCAAATGGCTCAGGTTATTATATGTTCATTTGTGGCTAATTAGAGACCTTCAGATATTCTAGGGTGGTCAGAGAATGGAGTACAGTGGCATAGGTGACTTCTGATTAGCAACACATGGTTTTCTTGGCATTTACAAAAATATAAGTTTTATTTTTACAGACTGGAATAACACTGCTAAAAGAGATCTAATGATAAGTTTTTTGAGCTATTTATATGTGGCCCTTTTATTGTTTTAGCTTGGTTACTATTTTAAATCTACTAATTATTCTCATTGTTTAAAATCTGTCCACTGATTAGGTTGATCAAATTTTGGATAAGATGCATTTTAATTAGTGCTGTTGTTTATGGATTTTAATTAATTGGTAGCCATTGCTAATCCCATTCCTATGCAGCTTATCAGTATATGCAATTTTTGAGCAAATTTTTTAAATTTAATTATAAGCTTGCCTTTATCTTTAAATTTGACTTTCATTTTTCTTTTTTTTAACATGCACACATTTTATTTCTTTTGAAATAAATCTTATTTACACATACATCCCTCATTCTTACATAAATGGAAAGAGAGATTTTTAGTTTTTAAGATTATTTTTTTTTAATAGTTTAATTTTTTCTAAGTTAAATTTTCTCCTCCCTCCAATTACTCTTTAATTAGTTCAATATTATGAATGATGCAGCATTTTGCGTTTTGGCAAACTGTGTTTTGTTTTTTTAAAAAAAACTCATCAAACCTTTATAAATTTTTTTTTAATGAGATGTTTAAATCATTTATTTCTGACCACTTACTCTGCAGTGATTTTATTATTCATTAAAGTTTTAATTTTAAAATCTTTACATTGTTTCAGTAACATTTTATTTTAATAATTTTAGAAAAGTTTTTTACATGTAGCATTGTTTACTAGTGGTAAAACATGTTATGGTAAATAATATTTTTATAATAAATAAATATAACATCATGTGAAATTTACTAAATCTCTATTAAATAACTACTGAACACCCCTATAGCTTTCAAGTTTGATAACTTTTACGATAAGAGAGTGGACCACCTCTTAATATATTTCAGAACTTTTTTATGTAGAGTTCTCTAGAACAGTAACAGCCAGAGTGCTAATTTAAATCAGCCTTTCTTTCTTCTAATGTAAATTGATCTTTAAATAACTGATATTAAATGTATAGAGTGGAGATATTTCACTCACTTCTAAAACTCTATAATAAATTAACACATTATATATGTAATGATAAATAATATTTTAATAATGAATAAATGTAATGTCATATGAAATTTATCAAATCTATAATATCAGTTACTTAAATATCAATTTACATTTAAAAATAGAAAGGCTGATTTAAATTAGTTCTCTCGATGTTATTGTTTTAGACAACTCTAAAATACATTAAGAGGTGGTTTGCTCTCTTATTGTAAAAGTTATTGAACATGGCAGCTAGAGAGTTATTCAATAGTTATTTAAAATAGATTTGGTAAATTTCACTTGACATTATATTTATATATAGAAAAGGGACCTTGGATGATATACACATTTGGTCTTTGGGGCAGATAGTTCTCAAGATGGCACATAATATTAAAAGAAGCAGGATTTAATTAACAGTAGAAAATATGGTTAAAATAGATAAATGCACAGCCCTCATGATCATGACCCAGAAATGTTGAAATATCAGACTTAACTATATACAAAGAAGGAATGCAGTACTGAGGTGCTAATGTATTAAAAAAATCCAGCAAGAAAACAATGATGGGAACATATTCACTTTAGCCAAGTTAAATCCAAATTTATTTGTATAAATGGGACATGGAATAAATGAATTAGTGTCTTCATATAACCCCTTTCTAACTATTATTAACTGGAAGAGATAATCCACTGCATTGGTACAAGGCAAGAACAATACCTTCTAGGTCTGAAAAATGAAAGGAAGGTTTCTGCCTTTTCATGGAACCTGTCAACTTAAATTTTTTGAAGCAGGGATATATGCCTGCTGAATATTCAGCCTTAAAATTTAAATCTATAAAAATAAAACATAAATGGTTATGTCATAAGTTTACAATATATGGACATCTATTATGAGGTTAAAACAGGGCCTATGCAGTTATATATTTAAAATTCTGCTGATAAAATTATTCCTGCTTAATTACAGATCAATTCCATAGGTTTTACATATAGAAGGAATTATTGATATGACAGGCTACAATGATAATATATTAAATTGTATTAAAAATTTTATAGAATTAAACTCACTGAAGAGACCCATAGGTCGAAACCGGTTGGGGATGGGGACAATCAAGATAAAAATGATTTGAATGCCTTCTCTTATAGTAGCATTTATCATATATAAAAAAAAAAGCTTGTTTAGAGTTATTAGTACGCTCTTAATTTTATATATATATATACCTTTTAAAATATAAATTAAGTTTTAACTTTTAATGTTGAATATTAAATTTTATTTTAAATGCTTGAATGATTGGAGTTGGTGAACCGTTTGCTTCAGCTGATTGGTTGAAATTTTGTTTTCTTTTTCAAATTATACAAAAACTATAAGCATGAAATCAACAGAAATTGCAGCATTCAATGCTTTTTCCTGTTTGCTTTCTAATGTTATATCTTACATTGATGTCAGATAAAATTTGAATTTTTACAATAATTTTTAAAATTAGATGAATTTATTTTTTTTAATTTTCTGGTCAATTTATTAGTTTACACAATGCGATAAAGGTAGAAAATCTTTATCGGCCTTATAACCCTAATATAATGGATTAAATATATATTGATAATTTGCATAAGAAGGCCTTCAATGTAACATAAACTTAATCATGGAATATTGTAAGTTAATAATTTTAATTTTTAAGATTTTAAATGTTTAAAAATTATTTGATAAATGGTAAATTAATTTGTTTGGGTTTGTATTGGTGTGTGTGTGTGTGTGTGTACTATATAAATTATATAATATTAAATCATTTATACTCTTTATTATACAAATATTTGAAATATAGGCACTCTTCACATACCTGGAGTCTAATTGTAAATATAGAGTATGCAAATTTAAATATAACAAAAGTTGTTTTGCAGAAGTTATTAATTTTAATTTTTAATATTTTATATTTTTTAAAATTATTTGATGAATGGTATATTAATTTTTTTGCATTTGTATTGGTGTGTGTGTGTGTGTACTATATAAATTATATGATATCTAATCATTTATGCTCTTATAAATTCAAATATAATGAAAGTTGTTTTTGTACTGTAATTTTGGGTATAGACATAATGATTCTCAAAAGGTATATGGGTATATGTTTATATTTGCATTAGCGTATTGTGTTTGTTTTTGCATCATGTTTGTATAACAAGTAATGATTTACATATATATAGAGCAGTGCAATGTAAATTTTAAAAACTAATAATCTAATGTACAGAAAGGTTGCAGTTGATAAAACAATCACAAAATTTATTGGGCATAATACTTTATGAAAATATAAACACTTAAAACCAATAAAGAAAGATTTCAAATGGTATGTGTATAGTGGTAGCCACAATAGTTATGCATATACCATATGGAATTGTATGAAAGAAAATAATAAAATTGTGATTATTGCCTATGCCCTGATACTCATGCTGTGGACTTATTAGTTTTGCTACATCTTGCATCATATTATTTTCAAGTCTATAGTTAAAAAATGAGCTATGTGCAAAGGAATTATATTTGTGTGGGACAATAAATATAATAAGATAGCATCACTGGTGTAAAAAAAATATAAACATCTCTGGTGTGTATAAAGAATATAAACATCACTGATGTACACAGAAAATATAAAATGAAGAGATGAAACTCAATTTATCAGTGATACAGACAGTAGTCTGCAATTTCTAATTTTAGATAGACAAGAAGCCAATTGCTATGATTACAAATGCATATCCATATTCTGGAAATGATTTGTTTTGTATCTTTTATTAGGATGAATCTTTTTCTTATAGATGCCTTTGAGATTTGTCAACTTTTGGGATACAAAATAAAAATGATGAATTCTTATGTGAATACTTTTGGAGATTTTGAAGCTATGGATTATCTCAGGTAAGAAGTATTATATATGGTTTAAAAGATAAGTTTGTGAGAAATAGAAAAAAATATCATTGAAGATGTAATTTAAATTTAGTTAATGATAAATTAGAAATTATGAGCAAACAATAAAGTAAAAATATGTAAGATGTTGAAATTTTTTTTACTTATTTTTTAAATGGTTATTACTACTTGTTTAGACCTACTGTTTTCTTTAGTTTTTCTAGTTTCTATTAATAAGTCAATTATTTTATATAGCGCAATGTTTTTTATAAACTATAATATTTAAACAGCATTAAACTGTTGCACATGACTTTATCATGTGGTTGAAGTGTTAGTATTCATTCATTTTATATTTAAGAATCCAAAGCGCATGTGCAACAGTTTAATGCTGTTTAAATATTATAGTTTTTATTAATGTAAATGTTTTTGCTCTAACATAATTAAAACTGAAGTTGTGAAAATTGTGTCTCAGGTCAGTTTTTTTTTTCATATGTCATAGCATCGTCCGGGAGGTGAACCCACAACCGTCTGCAACGAACTACTTGCTTGTAAGGTGGCAGCAATGACTTCTCAGCTGTTTTTTTAAATTCAATATAACATCTGGCGAGTCAGTCAGTTAAAATTGAAAGTTGTTTTAAATCACCTGTATGCAGTATACATATATATTTGTTCTCTCCCAAAACAGAAAATATAGTTTTAACTTCTTAACACTTGATCTTAATTTTAAATTTGAAAGTTTTATATAAACCATTGTAATTGCATTGATGGCTAAATGACATTTTAGAATAACAAATTTTTAATATATAAGTTTAAAATAGCAAATAAAAAAAAGCAAATTGGAATCAATGAGAGGAGGAATTTAAATGACTTGATTTGACCAAATTATGGGACTACTAAATATTTTATTCACTGAAATATATTGACGAATTTTACCTCCTTCATCTGATTCTTAAATAATAAGTCTAGCAGATTTAAGAAGAATCAAGTATATTACAATAGATGATCTTCCTTGTACAATTAATTAAAGGTGTGTTATAATAGAATAAGAAAACATTTTGATAATGCAATAAGAATGTTTTATGTAATACTAAGGAACACAAATTTTAAAAGAATGATTAATAAATAAATTATTTAAGCAAAGAAAGCAGAATGTTAGAAGCTTTTATCATTTACCAGTAAATTAAAATGTAAAAAGTAAAAAGAAATCTATATTTTAACAGACCTTCTTGAAGGATTTTTGACAAACAATAGGAACATTATGGTGAGCCTCATGGTTCAGTGCATTGGTTTTATGGAGTAGTGTCTGGCTGGTCACTTAATGACATTATACTCTGGGCTTTCTTTTGATGGTGATGGCATAATATGTCAGCTAGTTTTATCAGCAGTTGTATGTAGAGACTTTAATGGCATCACATTTTATAGTGCCAGGGAGGTGCTCTACTTATTAGTCATAGCATAATGTAATCTATAACAGCTTAAAAAAACTTCAAAAGGAGTAACATTCATTCTTTCATTCCCATAATATATATATATATATATATATATATATATATATATATATATATATATATATATATATATATATATATATATATATACCTAGGCTCACAACACCGCTCATATACATTATATGAGTAAATGCCCAGGGTGCCAGTTTTATTAATGAATAGAACAATATAACAACATATCTGATATAAAATTATTACTGTGACTCTTTACCTTTGTCTACATTCATCTCAGCTCAGTGGGAGGTTACAGGAAGTTCATAAAATATATAATTATAGATAAATGAAGGAAGAAATATTATAAAACATTAAATAAAATATAAATCCTTTTGTTAATTAACTGCATGATAAATAATAACAATGTTTATTTGTAAGACTATTAAATATCCTTTCAACTTAATTTCTTCCATCATCCAAGTATAACATATATCAGCTTGATATAATTATATCACTAAACAATTCTATGACTTGGCATATCATCATCTAAACAGCTATCTTAATGCCGATCAAGGAATATGCAATAAGATCTTAGGGAATTTAAAAAAAAAACACAGTTGAATTAAAGAAACTACATTGGCCCATAATTTATAATTCTAACTTATAATAAAATGTAATGAGATAAATTGACTAAATGTTTTACTGTGTTTAGCAATTAGATAATGATGGAAATAGGGTTTATTTTAATCTCACATCATCATCTAATCAATACATTAACTAGGCAACCTTTCTTATATGTTTATCAAGTGGCACTGTTTCTTATTATCAGATACCAGCATATTTAATATCATAGCTATAAAACAATATATTTATTTTATAATAAATGTATGAAATGTGGAGATGTGGAAATTAGTACATGAATGTATACATGAATAACTCAAGACACAGTTTTTTAATAAATAAACAAATCATTTATTACACTGAAAATTTAATTTACCATAATTATTTTACACTAAGACTACTTGTCTTAATAATTTAATTCTCAAATAAATCTTTGGACATCAGTCTGGGATTATCCCTATTATATTACACTATTTATTATTCATACCTTTTTGAAAGCAAAATTAACAAACAAAACTTGAATATTCTGACTTTGAATACCTGCTTTGCTTAAACATTTCATCTAAACGTAACATTAACTAAATAATATATCGTATTATTGGTACAATAAATGTTTTGAGAGGATTTACTATCAGTTATTTAAATAAATCAAATTAACATATTTGGCCATCAACAAAGCAACTTTCTCTAACTAATTAAATAATCATTTTAATTACATATACCTTTCACGCATAGCAATAAAATCATATCCATTCTAATGATTGATGATTTATAACTTTATGTTAAATGAATATAATATGTTTTAAAAAATGTTTATTTCCTGTTTTAACTTCAATAACATTATACTTTTATATCCACGATATTGTTTATATTATGCGTGTGTATCACATTCCAAGCAACAATAATAGAAAACAATCCTTTCTACGCATTATCAATCCATTGAGGAAATATTAAACAATTACTTCATTTCAGACAATGTCATAAAACAACCAACAAAATAAGACACTAATATTATATCAATAATTTAATTTAACTATTTATCTGGCCACATACTAAATAACACAGAGCTATATTTTCACGATTATACAAACAAAACGTTCCAAGGGAAATTCACATGAGGTGCAAATAAACTCTTTGCTTAACACTTTGACAATAACTCATCTAATTCTGAAATATACTATTGGTGTGGGAATTTTCATCATCACCAAGACTATAAGAAAAACATCACTCAACTTCAAAACTATCACTTCATAATATGCATACAATATAAAATAGGCTCTACTCAGGGAAAATTATTAAAATATACTACATAGGCAAAATCTCTTATCGCTACAAATATAGAACACATCCAGAGTAATTTTCATTCCCAAAGCTCTTCTACATATCTAACATTATATATATGCTGGCAGATAAATACATACAGATAACCTACAAATCCTTTCAGTTCTCTAGAATATGACAACATCTGAAATTTATACGTAAAATTATCCATAAATTGGACTTTTATTAAGCAAATGTAATAATTGTGCAAAATAGACATACACACACATAAATAAGAATATATAAAAAAATAATTCTAAGTTATATCCTATGCAAGCAACATGGTAACTAATTAATACATTAAAATATAACTTTTAATTCCGAATAAACTTTAAACTATTTTTAAAATTTAATAATCATAAATATTACGAACAATATTTCTTTACCATCTCTATCCGACTATTTTTATTATATGTTCGTTGATTTAGAAGATAGAACTCTCAGTTTGAGATAAGAAAATATATAAAATAATATACACCTCTCTTTAACAATATAATAAAAGAGAAAAAATAAATATATTTCTTTCTTTTACCTTCTTAAAAGAAACATAAAACATATTTGAATAAAGTCAAATTTTACCAGTGTATCCACAAATCTGTGAATATGCATTCCGAGATGATCTAGAAGTTTATAATAGCACAAAAGTATAAGCAAAACATAATAATAAATATGTCTATCTGTCTACCATATACATTGATGATGACAAGTAATAAAAAAAAATAAAGAAACAAAAGTCATTTGTTCTTTGACTTAAAATAAAAAGTTCACTTGCAAAGTTCTTCTCGATGTTTATTAAATGATATGGAGATAGATTCCAAACTGAGTTCATGTTTATTAAGAATAAGCAACATAAAATAAATTTCTATAGGACTAAAATAAAATAATCATAATTTAAATTTGATCTAGTATCTCCAACATTCTTAGCATAACTAATTGAGTTTACTACATCATATGTAAGTAATTAATTTTTATCATGATGGAAATATGAAAGACATTTTCAGCTACATTGGTATCAATTATTTAACTCATTCCGTAGTAGTTTTGAAATCAGCAGTTATCCTTTATAGACTTCTTGAATAACATTTATTTTTCCAATATTTATAAGCTAGCATACATATAGGTATTTTTTAAACATTCACATGTCATAATACATTGATAATTCCACAATCAAATAATAGCTTATTTCATAATGCATTTATATCGAAGAGAACAGAAATATACTGCATTCCCATCCTTCCATCCGATCTAAATACACATCTAATAAGTAGTATCCTTTAGTTATTCCGGATAATTCATATTTTATTTTCTTTCATAAAAGCACATATTATTTTAGGAATACCAAATAAATAAATACAGTCATTTTCCGTAATGAATTTAAGTATATCATGTTATTTTAAAAATACACATATCCTTTAATTTTAATTTAACTTTTGTAGAAGTATGATATAAGATATAATAAAACATTAAAATAAATTCTGTAAAAATGTTCTGCACACATTTCCAAAAGATATAAGATACACGTAGATTAGTTATATGATTATAAAGTTCATGCATTGTATCTTCTTTCTTAATGATAAATAAATAAAGTAACGCAAGCTTAATATTATAGATATACATTTTAAAAATAGTAATAAGCAAAAGATGATTAATTCAAATGTTTAAATGAGGTAAAGAAATGAAAACTGATGTACCTTCTTATATTTTTAGCCTGGAATGCTAATTGAAGACTTTTTTCATACTAGAATTTCCTATGACTTTCCTTGAAATTTACTTTAAAGCTTTTTTAAAACCAATTTGACTTATGGAAGAGATATGTACTTGTTATAGCAGAGAATAATAATATACTGGCTGCAATTACATCAATAATGAGCAATTTTTAATAAAGACTATTTATTAAATAGATATCTCTTCCTTCCATCAAAAGGTCATCTGCACTCAAAAGGTTACTCCATCTTTTGTATTGGAAGCTAATTTAATATGCAAGAAAACTTCTCCAAAAAAAAATCATTTTAACCTTCACAATTAAATCAAGACAAAATAATAATAAAAAAATAGCTTTTTACAAACTTGAAATAAATGAATATTAATTAACTGTTAAACAAAAATGATTAATAATTTATTTAATTTGTAAAATAATACACTGATCCAAATATCCATTAATCATTGAAAAAAATATATTTGTTAAATTATTAAAGACAATTACTGTAATTTAAATGTTTTTATTGTAAATGTACTATTGCTAGTTTTATTAAAAGTTGAGAATGAAATGAAACATACTAAAGGTATACACTCACACATCTATACTGCAGTCTAAATATTTACTTATTTTGATTAAATGCAACTGATTTGGTATGGGTTAAACCTATTTTATTAATCAATATCTGAACATGGGTGGATGTCACTGAACAATAGATCAGAAAAACATTCAAACAAATATTAGACACTAAAATAAAATAACTTTGCATCCTCCTAACAAAATATACTAATTTCTATAATAAATAACCCCTCTTTCTTGTATTAAATACTTCATTAACTATAATAATAATAATAATAAATGCTTATAAAATGGTTAATCAAAATGCATAAGCAATCAACATCTAAAGCTTTAAACAATTTCCAGCAAAATCTTAAAATCTAAAGGCTATTTCATTTTTTTAAATACAATGTGGTTACCACTATTGATATACTATGACTTATTTGCTTGTGCCCATACAGAGGGTCACAATATATATATATATATATATATATATAATTAAAGGTCGCTCAAATATTATAGATTTCTCAATATATATATATATATATATAATTAAAGGTCGCTCAAATATTATAGATTTCTCAAGATATCCCACTATCAATATTTATATCCCACTATCAATATTTATATTGTAACAGAATTAATGATCGAATATCCAGTGTAACAAAATTAAAGATGGTTCAAATAACTATTTCCATACCTGAGTAGTCTACAATATATAAGATCATAATATTTAAAATAACTTGGATTTCTCAAGTAAACACTATCTCAATAATTATAAGCAAATTATTAATAACAAGTATTATAACTCAGGCATATGAAATCACGTGAAGTGAGTACACTAGTAATTCAATAAAATATAACTCAGGTATACAGGCAGTAGATCTTATCCACTTTCATTTCTTGGTTTGATGTTAAGTGCATGTTTAAACAAATACTAAGTGAATATGGTCTAGCAGGGTGCCACTAGATTATTTGAATCTAGACACAGTTATATCTAATAACCTTTTCACATGTACCGGGTTTGAATCCCTTCTTGGTACTTTATTTCTAATAAAATGGGAGATGTTGCTTTTTGAGCCATATCACTATATGCACTAATATTTAGGTAAAAGTAAAACATCTATAAACCAAAGTGGAGTATATTAGACATAAATCATTTCTCAGATCTTAGCATAACAAATGTGTTTCAATATTTTTATAAGTTTACTAGCTCAGATTATATATAACTAATTTAGGATGGCAATTCACTCATCCTTGCATGAAATAGATGATGGGATGTGGTTATAATGATACTAAGAAATCACTAAATATTATAAAATCAATATTTATTTATGGCCTTTAAACAGTTAAACAGCTCATTAATTAAAACGTTGATGACGATGATGATGATAATAATAATAACGATAATGACAAGGGTTTCAACTACAGCTTTAGGACTAAGCCTAAACATAAAACTAATTTTTATAAAGAAATTCATAATTATTGCTTAATTTTAGCATACTTACTTATATCTTAAATAACTAATATTCAACCATTGATGATGATGAATAATCACACTTAACAAAGACTACACTTAATGAAATATATACGCCTCGTTTAATAAAACAAACTAATATTTATTACTACATTTCTAACATATACATAAAAATTTCTAGATAAACATGAAAATTGACATGAATAATAATAATGATAATAATTGATTATATAACAATTCTCAGATTAATTTCAAGTTCTTCCCCCTTTCCCTTCAAATGTAGATTGTATTAAGTTGGATGTCACATTGACCATGATTTTCACTCCATGAGAAAAGTATTTCAAAAAAAAATATTATCTGCTCATTAGCACACATACTTTATAAATCTAACATGTAAGTAGAATGTAAAAGAAAATGTTAATAGAATTGAAAGAGCAAGTTTTAGAAACAAGTTTTAAATTATTTTCTCCCCCGCTCTTCTACCTCTGAAATGCTATACTTAACTTGAAACAAAATAATCTAATATTCTAATACTACTCATTATTTCACATTCACTCGCAATTATACACATATAAAAATATTATTATGTAGGTGCATGTTTTATCCCATAATAACAAAATATTATTTAAAACCAAAATAATAATAATATATTAGTTAAAACTAAAATCATAATACCATAAAAAAAATGGTTTTACACATTAATATTTTTCATAACTGTAAAATTAATAAACATATAATTTTGATACATTCAAGATAATTTATGAAGCTCAAAGTTATTATTAGTAAAACATTCTTGTTTTTAATCGATCTGAATAATCTTTAAAAGTTCTTTAAATAAAATATACCACTTTATTGCTAAAATGTTTATTAAGACTCTGATATCATAAAGAAAATAGATATAAAAAGTCATATTACCGATCTTTTGTTTGTGGTGAATTTCCAAGGGTTCAAACTTGTCTTGTATAATGTCTATATTTCTGCAGCTACCATTTCCATTTTACATGGGAACAATCTCTTTCTTGAGTTGTATAACTATTTGATGATGATGACTCTATTGAGGTTATTTGCTTTAGTGGATAATTTGGAAATCATTATATTAATTTTTCTTCTCTTCCTGTCAAGCATTATTCTTTTAGTGGATGAAATACAGCGGTTGTTTTCACATTTATAAATTTTCTTGAGTTTAAAATCAGTTGTTGTAACAATTAATTGGACTTGATGATTAATATTTATCAGTAGATTAATTCATCTTTTATCGAATGCAGGTGAATGCTTTCTTCCTTCTATTAAAAACATCTTATTTCTCTGGTCAGTTGAAAGGTGTAGAATATTATTTTAGACACATCTTTTCTTTCCTATATGATATGCAGCTTCCCCAGATGGTCCAGAAAAGATGGGACATACATATAATTTTTCTAGCCAGCCATTTCTTATATTTTCAACATTCAATTTAATAGTTTAATAATCTGAATCATAATCACAATAATAATAATAATTCCAGACAGCTTTTTATATCCAATTTTTAGCTAACTTAACCAATCAGAGATAGCGTCACTTGCTATTTTTGGACAAATTTGTTTTAATTAGATCTCTAATTTATTTTCAACTAAATTATTTTCAACTGAAAAGTTTAATCCTTTTTCCAGACACTTTTGTTTAAAAAATAGACTTAATCCTTATTTCCTTTCTTTTTTTTTACATCTAGGTAACATTTCAAATTTTTGAGTTTCCTTCTTTAGATCTTAAGATAAGACAATTTCAAAATTAGAGTTCTCACCCATTATAAGCTCCCAAAGTGAAAAACAATCATTTACAAAAAAAATTGCTACAAAGATAGATATCTGATTAAACAGATTTCCTCTTTTAACATAAAATTGTACAAAAAAAATAATTTGACAGATTTAATCCTTCCTTTTTTTTCAATATTTAGTAAATGTAAATTTCTGTATGTAATGTACACACATCCTTCATTCTTTCAAATCATTCATAAACTAACATTAAATAATATAATTGCTAACTTAGTAATTATAACCCTATTATTTAAAATTAAATCTGTAACTTTTAAATCCCAATTACATTTCAAGAAAAGCAAAATAGAAATATAGAATAAGACATTAAAATTGATCAAGCATAAGTTAGTTTTAAAGAAAGTTAAAATGTTGAATATTTGAAATATAAAACAATTAAATAGCTTACACATACACTGCCTATACGTATGCGTTATAACTTTGCTTTTGAACAGAAAATTTAAATATTAAATAGTTCAAATGTGTGTATTACCTTTCTATCAACACACAAACAAATAAAGCATATAATTGTTGACCCACTCTCTCTCTGTTTAAAGCTTTTAGACTTGGACCTTGTAGGGTTTAAACTTGGATGCCCTACAACTTCATTTATGGTTATATAATAATGTGATGATGATTTTGGTTTACCTTTTCTACATGCACATTACTATAAATTTAGCTAGTGACTAAATTGTAATGGCACAATATATATATATATATATATATATATATATATATATATATATATATATATATATATATACACACCTCAAAACAAAGGCATATGGATGTTTACAAATTGATTAATTAATTTTAAAACTTAGAGAAAATTATTTTCTTTACTATCTAAAAAAATCTTACTGATTGCAATCTCAATCTAGTTTAATTTTAAAATATTACTAATTGCAATTTTTTAAATTAAATTCTGCATACCTTTGGTTTTTGATAATCTCTTACAATAATTACATATTTCTTGTCACCTTTTACCATAATGACAATGCTATACTAAAATATACATTTAAAAATTAGATTTTAATTTGTACATTTTTTAAACATCAGTTGATTTTAATTAATACAGGCAAAACTCTCTATATGTATTCCCATTCACTGCAAGCCAGAGTAATCAATGGATGCCAGAGGGGTTGTGCATAAAATCCCCATCTAGTGTCTACTCATCCAATATCCTCAGACTAGTTTCTGGATTGTGGCCTTTGTGTGATCATGTGATGTTTATTGATTTTAATTAATTAGTTAAATTTTCTTTGGTGACATGAACCCCCTATTTCCACATAATATTAAATCTCATAATAAAATTAAATTTTATAGTAAAATTAAATTTCATTATACATTATTGTTTTAAAATGCTTTAGAATTATAACTTAATGGCAACAATATATGTATATTGAAATGGTATTATTTAGCCATCATTCTGTTTTACCTACTATGTTCCATAGTAGTATCTTTTTTTCTAATTCAAACCTCTCCCAGTCCAAATATAAGTTTCTAGGAATTTGTTTTATATGAAATAGTGTATAGTTACATGTATGTGCATGTACATGTATAAGTGCACATATCCAACAGCCATATTAATGTTTATAGGCATAAAATGCATATGCCTTTATGAATTTAAAATTTAATAAAATGATATAATTTTAATTAAGTGTGTGAACATATTATATGTGTATAATTGCCTTCATGTATATGTAAAAGAAGCCATAATGCAATAGATTTCAAAGCATTACAAATTTTTTAAATTAATAAATTTAAATTATTATTCTTAGTTAAAAACTCTTTATTAAAAGGCATTAACATATATATTCCAATTTCAGTGGTAGTCACACATACATGTATATTCAAATGTTTATGAATTTAAACTCTTAAAAAAACATTATCTGTTTTTATAAAATTTGTAATTTTTAGAAAACAATCTGCAAGTAATTAATTAAAATTGGAGACAAAATTTTAATGTCTTTTAAAAATAAAAAAATCTAATAACAAGAAGTGACTTGTTTGACAGTTATTGTTTGGCTAAACAAATGACCAAATGTGTCATTTTTATGCATTTTTAATTACTGAGAACATTTTGTAAAAGGTTGTAAACAGGTTGCTAAAATTACCAATTCTTGAGGTTTAACTAACTTTAAATTTTGTGTAGTGGGGTTCACTTATTAACTTTTCTATCATGAGTACTTTTGAATAAAGTAACCATTGCCTCTCCCTTGGAAGAGAATTTGTCAATGCTCAAGCCAGATTTTAAGCTCTACAGCCTACCCAGTAGAAAGCATCAGAAATGGATCAGCCCAGCTGAGTATGATGGTGATCAGCCACAGCCTTAACAAAGAAAATGTCATAACAATTTTTCCTGCAGAGCTCTTTAAAAGTAACTAATATATTTATAAATGAATCTCTAAAACTTTAAGCTAGCTAATATTAATCATGCATCAACTTTTAAACTGTAAGATGTTTTAATAAATTAAAAGCTGATTTAAACTGTAAAATATGATTTAAATTTATGTTAAAATTAATATTTGTAAACTTGCCTATTTCTTTAAAAAATATAATTGCTTGTTAATAATAACTTATTCAGTTTTTATTCTATTTTCTAATCTGTGGTCATACCTTTTTATTTGTTCTATATATGTTATTTTATAATTTATGTTATTCCCAGTTCAGAATGGAGATTGGTTTTATGAATAAAGTTTGAGGGGGAAAGATGATTAGAGGCTCTCTCCAAATTGAATAATTTTGCTTTTTAGCCCACACCCCCAAATCTCCACTCTGAAAACCTAAATATTTTCATTACACTATTATGGTTATCTTATTATTATCATTGTCATTATAATTAGGTTTGCAAGTTAATAAAGTATTTAGTTAACAAATGCAAGAATGAGTTATAAAGCAATATGCTTTAACCCTTTTTTTATTTATATTATAAACTATACAGATTGGCTAAAAAATTAGATTATATTTAATAATTACTTTTTAGCATGTTTTAAGACTGCTAATTATGAACTAGCATATGGTAGTTTCACAGAATGAAACTATAGAATTTTGCATATTTTTAAGTTATTAATTAATATTATGTTTAGCATGGTGAGTGTGTCTTTAGGAAGCACATATGTGCATATATGCCTTACTGTATGTTTTTAAATTAATGGGTTTCTGGTTTTAATGGCCACCCTATCTCTTTAGTTAGACAGCTCTTCTTTAGGACTAGAACATGAGGGTCCAGATTGTTTTAATAAGCTGCTCTGATCACCAAACTATGTGTTGAATTTATTCACAATGAGTCTTATAATCCCGAGGAACTGAGTACTTGATATTGAATCCTCTAATGAGTAACTACACATTTGAGAAACACATGATAGTATCTGAAGTCATACTCCAAAGCTCCAGTTTATCTTTACATAATGTTATGTAATATTTCAGCATTGATCTGAACATGTAATCTGATTTGTACATATATGCTTTTCACAGAGAGCATATTGCAGCTTGTTAGGGATTATTAATGACTCTTTTAAATGTTAAGATAATAAGTCATCATTCCTGCATTGACTTAACTGTTGCAAGCCTAATAGGTAGGGCATAGTATAATTTAGGCATGATTAGAAACTGTAGATTATTAAAATTGTAATAAAATCTTAAATTATAGTGCATCAGATGAGATCCTGTTACTTGCTTATCATTGTTTATATCTGCATGTGTCATTTAATGCACTCTTGTTTATTTGATTTATATTTATTAATTAAAATATATTAAACTATAACAACTGTGTTGAGTTTCATTCGTAATCCATTCCAAATCTTAGTTGAAATCTCTTAATTCCAAATTTTAGTTAAATCTCTTAATCCCAAATATTAGTTAAATCTTTTAAACCAAAATCTTAGTTAGGTTTCTTAATATTATTGTTACTTATTAATATATGCATCATCTGGCCAGTCATAGATGTGTGTGTTTATTTATAAGGATAGTAATTTAGTTAATATTTCCTGAGTCTCTTGCTCCATATTTTGCTACTGTCAGTACATGAACTAAGAAATTGTGAGTGTAGCCTCATATATGTCATTCTTAGGGTAGGAATTCATGGAGTGTCAGTGGAGGAGCTGAGGTGTGATCAGATTCAAGTTCTCAACCCCTCATCTAGGTCAACCTTGGTATATTTTGTCAAAGCTCTGGATTTTGTTGTGTGAATGTACAAATCTGACCATTACAATATACATAAAACACACACACACACACATATATATATATAGTACCAATATCTTAGCGGTACATATAATAATATTTGTCTAAAGTTTATTAAAATAAAATTATCATAAATGATGCAAAGGTTTCAGTTTGAGACATTGTTATTTATAAAAAGTTTAAAGAGTTTTTTTTTTATTAAACTGAGTGCATGTTGCTAAAAAAGAAATAATTTATAAAAGTTACTATTAATTAACTGGAAAGGGGGAGAAGGTTTAACTTAATAAAAGTTTAAGAAATAAATCATTTTATAAAATTAAATGTACCTTCTGTTTTCATTTAAAACTATTTAAAGAAAATAAAGGTAATCTTAAAAACTAAATAATGAGTTGATTTTAGAAATATATATGTGTGTGTGTTTGTTTAATAATAAAGAATAAATGAAAATTAAAAAAAAATATTGTATAATTCTAGATTATATAAACACAGAATTTGCAATGGCTACGATTTAAAAATCCATAAAACAACAAATTTGCAATAGCTACCAAATGAAAACATGTAATCAAAAGCTTATCTAAGGAATGTATTCAAAAACAGTGGAGGAATTCTAACAACAGAGATAGCTGGCAGACATAAAAACCTATTAGCAAAATGACAACAGGTTATCCTAATAAATAGTACAGTTTTTTCATCAGACAAGCAGTTGAGATCACAATCAGTTCAGTGCTGTCGAGTTCAATCTATCAGGAGATTAAAATCAGTGTATCAGTCCATCGATCAGTTTTACAATCATGCATTGTTAATTGTCATTGGAAACATATGATCTTACACACCCCTTAGTCTAATGAAGATCAGCAATTTTGCCCAGAAAAAGTGATGCCTGCTTAATAACAACAACTTGAAAAAACTCCCAGGATATTTAACTGCCTAAGAATAGTACCACAGTATAGTAAGCATATAAATCTTCACAAAACTTTGAACAATCGGTTGGAAAGATTTTCTCATGAAGCAACAACTAGCAAGAAGTCAACATTCAAATTCTATGGTTAATGGGTAACTTTTATTATTTCTATTTTTGATATTAAAGTAGCCATTGCAATAATTTGAAGCCTCCCAGAGTCAATTAACAAATGAACTCAATATCATGCATGAAGAACTATTGATGTGCATGTTTTGAAATGTCATGTATGTGAATGCTTTATGATATTTTATATTGTTTCATGTATTTATTTATATGCCATGTATTATTTAATGCTTGAATTCAGAGTGTGTGCATAGTCATTATATGTAATTATCATTGTTTCATTCAATTTTTACATAAGTAATCAAAATTAGAATAATAAATGTTTAGTTACAATAAATTATCTTGAAACATAATATTTGTTGGACAATTCTTTATCACTAATTAAAGCAATAATGTATTAGAATATTCTTTTGTTTGAGCTAGTCATGAGATAATTCAAGCACTGGTTTATGGGCCTACTGTCCAAACATGTTAGTTATTGCCTGAGATTTACCTCAAAATAAATAAAGTGTTTGGATAATAGGGGCTTGAATCTAGCAGTCAAGTTGGGCCATGGACTGCAAATGGGATCATGTTATGTGTTGCATAGCTCGATCTGATTGTGAGTATCATTGATAGCTCTGCTATCAATGGTATTTTCTCCCCTCTGCTCAAAGGGCCAGTCTGTTCCCATAATATTTATAATATAAAATTATAAAATTATGATAAATAAAGTTTAAACCCAGTTAAACCTAGCAAATAGAGTACACCAGATCATCTTCCAAACACACCCAGTACAATATATATATATATATATATATATATATTACTGCTTCAATATATACATCCTCTACTTTTTTATTCATAATAAGAACTTTTGGGGGCATAAGTCTTAATTATTTATATTTTGTCTCATCCGTTAATTTGACTATCTGTCTAAATACTATCAATATCCACAAAATTGTTCTCCATTTATCCATTTATATTTACACACTCTATTTATTTTTATAGTAAAATATATTGCCATTTTTTAAAGTCAATTCTTTTGTCACCTTTTCTTCTAATTGCATAAAGTTCAACAATGCCACATTTAATATTCAACAATTTTTCTTCCAATTCATGCAATATTCCTTTACATGAAATGATCATCAGTTATAAGTATCTAAATAAATTGTTATCAAATGGTAACTTCACTTCACAACAGGAGCTTCTCAGCATCCTCCTCCTTTTGTTGTCAGTTGCTGCCTTGCTTGATGACCTTACAGACTTCTGGAAATCAATGACACAATTTAATTTTGTCTTTCATGATTGCAAATGTTTACAAGAGAAAAAAAACATTCACAGATACATTCATTTTGTTTTAAGAAATAGTGACATTTCAGTAAAAAACTATTCTGAAATTGAGAAGAAAAACCATCATGTTTTTTATCTTAAACTCAAAGATAAAAAACCCCAGTAAATTCACAATGCTATCTTAATGTGTGTTGGGGAATAGCCATTGTATGTTCCTTTTTTATATGAGTAATCACATAGTAATAACATCTGCAATGATAATGACATATAGAGATATTAGGATTTTGCTCTGGTTTTTTTTAAGACCTCAAAGGGAAATCAAAGTGTTTTCTTTCACTTAACACCAAATTCTTTTAGAGCAATTTGTTGGCTTTTAGAAAATATTCAATTTATTTTTAAAAATCTCAGTAATGAATTAAAATACTTATTTTTTATTAATTACAAATTCTTTTTGGCATCTATGACTTATTCAGCAATACATATTACAGAATTATTGTGTTACTGGCTGAATATTTTTTCATAGATTTTTTATAAATGTTTTAATATTTTTATTTCATCTTACTATTTTGTCAATTAAAAATGTAATTATGCCAAACATGTGTCTTATGCAAACTCAGTTTTGCTAATTGCTTTTATTGTAAAAATATACTAAATTAAATACTCTAAACTGTCAACAAATTAATTATATTAAATAAAAATTTATACAAAAAGTATTTTTATTCAACTATTTATTTTTATGAAAGAAAGACATTCAGTTAAAACAATAAATAGTAGAAAATAAAAAACCTTTTATAAAAGCATAGTGAGAGAGAGTTTAGATTGAAAAAGAAAGATAAAAAGCTTAAAGGAGTGGGGTAAGGGAGAATAGAAAAATATAAAAAACTAGAATAATACAAAAAAAACCAAAATGACAAGAAAGAAAGAGATGTTGAAAAAGTTATTACAAATATAAAAACAACAAAACAGTAAATCATTCTTTATATTTTTGAAAATGTTTTAACATTTGTATATATTACATTATATAATAAGAATAATAATATCTTCATAATTTTTGCTTAAATTTTATTAAAAATATTATCCTGTAAACACACCAGATTTTTTTTCTTTTTATATTAAAATAGATTGTTTTTAAGTACAACATATATCATTTTTTATATTTTTTTTAAAAATATGAATTTTAGATATTTATATGTTTTACTTTACTAAGTATTAAAAATAATAAGCTTTATATATGTGTGTGTTTACAAAAAGTGAAAAGAAAAAAAATCAAAAGAATATTGCCTTGGGACTATTTGAAAATGTGCAAAAGAAAGAAGTAAAAAAAAACAGTATATTTTTCTTTGAAATCTTGAGTAATGAGACAATTTTATTGCATCTGAATAAAACACCATAGATTTGCCACTTCTTAGAATCCATTTATATTAGAAAGGAAGCAAGTCAAACAAAGGAAATAAAACTAGAGGTAAAAGATTAGCTTTTAGATATTTTTTAGTTCAAGGTAAGAAATAATAAAAATAATGCAATAATAACAGTTTTACAGACTACATATGTATGTAATTTAGTTTTTTGTTTTAAAAAAACTTACATGGATTAAATATTTATTTTAGTAATTACTTTTGTTTTACTTTGAATTATTATAATGCTTTTTTACCCTAGTATAATAGTGTGGATTGGTGAGATTGAATGCTAAATGTCCATGGATTGATTCCATGCAAGGAAATTTAAAAAAAACCCCTACTGGTGATTCAAAGTCAAAAGGTTTCTGGATCTAAGATAAAATAAAGTGACATTTGAGATTCAAAATTGAAAGTAATGTAATTATACAGCTAGCAACAAATTTTAACTACGTTTTGCTAATTTTTTTTATATATTATGAAGCTGGAGAAAGGACACGTGTGTTATTGTTGTCGTTATTATCATTAATACACTTTTTTCATCATTCTCTCTCTCTCTTTTTGATTTTGTGCATTTGCTCAACATGGAATTTGCTCTCCAAAAAGTAATAATGAAAGTAAGCTGAAATTCTAGATATATAGAATAGGATGTGACTATGTGTCAGGAGTACTTTCAGTAATGCACGAAATATATGCCAAAAGTATCACTGCTATTTGAAATTGAATTGTATAAATTGATGACAGTTAAGTTTGATAGAAGAAATAATATAAAAATTGAACTAGCTATTGAAATTATTGATTTCTTTTATTGTTCAGTAAAAACTTTTCACTTACTATTATTATTATTTATTAGTTCTAAAGACATTTGTGTAATTAAAAAATTTTAAATAGTTTATTTACAATTAATTCAGATTATCCATATATTGCTCTAAAAATTTCAATTAGTTTCAATTGGCCTATTTTTCCTCGTAATGTTTTTTTTTACTAAAAAAAAACAAAGGGTTGTTTTTAAATTACATTTTTTGAAATAACATTTTATAAATAATTTATCAGTTTTATATAACAGATATTGAATTAAAAAAAAACCATCTAAACTTTGAAAGTCAGAAATATTCTAAAAAATCTAAAATAATTTACATGTATTTGTCAAGCGTTGGTGGCCGAGTAGTCGGCGCAGCTGCCTTACAAGCAGTTGTCCCGGGTTCGCTTCTTGGCCGATGCTTTGACACATGAAATTAAAAAAAAATTACATGTTCTTGTATTTAAATTTATATGCCTCGTATGCAATCTTATGATTATGATTTTTTTTTACTATTATATATATATATGAAAAACAAAAAAACACAAGTTAAAAAACTTGCTAATGCTTGTATTTATGATAACAGATGGCGTTTTACCAAAAACACCGTCAAGCATAGTTTTCTGTTTACATGAACATCAGAGCGAGTATTCACTATCTCTAACTTTAATTCCACTTTCAGATCATGATTTCAAGCTATTTGCTATTGTCAGTGAAAGACAGGAATAAGAAACTAGATCTAAACACAAACTCTGAGCATTTATGAAACAGTTTTTATTCAGCTTGCTGATGTTTATGTAAACAGAAAACTACACTTGATGGTGTTTTTGGTAGAACGCCATCTGTTATCATAAATACAAGCGTTAGCAAGTTTTTTAACTTGTGTTTTTTTGTTTTTCATAAATATACCTTTGAGGTCTTTCTTGCAATGATGTATATTGCAGAGGCTTCTACTATGTGGTGATGCTGAACTGAGATCAGATCCATGTAGCTATCTGGCTTGCTATGCTGAGTTTGAAGACATTAACATATCTAAGAGATTCACGCTTGCAAGCTGAATAGAAACTGTTTCATAAATGCTCAGAGTTTGTGTTTAGATCTAGTTTCTTATTCCTGTCTTTCACTGACGATAGCAAATAGCTTGAAATCATGATCTGAAAGTGGAATTAAAGTTAGAGATAGTTTATACTTGCTCTGACGTTTATGTAAACAGAAAACTACGCTTGACAGTGTTTTTGGTAGAACGCCATCTGTTATCATAAATACAAGCGTTAGCAAGTTTTTTAACTTATGTTTTTTTGTTTTTCATAAATTTACTTTTGAGGTCTTTCTTGCAATGATGTATATTGTAGAGGCTTCTATTATGTGGTGATGCTGAACTGAGATCAGACCCATGTAACTATCTGGCTTGCTATGCTGAGTTTGAAGACATTAACGTGTCTAAGAGATTCATGCTTGCAAGCTGAATAGAAACTGTTTCATAAATGCTCAGAGTTTGTGCTTAGATCTAGTTTCTTATTCCTGTCTTTCCTGATGATAGCAAATAGCTTGAAATCATGATCTGAAAGTGGAATTAAAGTTAGAGATAGTGAATACTCGCTCTGACGTTTATGTAAACAGAAAACTACGCTTGACAGTGTTTTTGGTAGAACGCCATCTGTTATCATATATACATATATATATATATATATATATTCTTTTAGAAATGTTGTTTTGAGAGACATTTACAGAAAAGTTTCTATGAACTTATAATTATTTTTGATAGATATTAGAAGTTTGTATTTTTGTTAACAAATATGAAACAGTTGTTCATTACGTTTAATTCATTGATTATTTATAACAAATACAAACATACTTTGTAGTAATTTAGTAATGTATATATAATTTAACAACATTGGTATTTATATATTAATAAAATATTTATTAAACATGAATATTAGTAATAAATATATACAAACCCAATAAGTATCATATCATTAGATAATTGATACTAGAGAATAACATCAATAATAAAGAAAACATAGAGCAGCAGGAATATTGTCATCCTACTTTGGCTTCAACAATCTAAACTAAAACTAAAAAAAAATACTTGGTACCAATTTACTCATACAATGATTTTCAGGAATAATCATTATATACAAGATGATAGCAATAAACATGGTTTCAATTATCATTACCGTGTAATAGATGTTGAAGACTAGATCTTATAATAAATGTTAGAATTGGAATAGAATAGTTTTGTTCTAAAAAATATAAAGTATATTTATTCAGGACTAATTTTCCATCTGTATTGACTAAGGAACCTAATAAAGAATGTAAAAAAGAAGAGTATCAGATTTCTGATTTTTATATTCTTACAAATCTGCTTCCACACTAAAAGTAATAGAAATAGAAAGAGAGAAAAAAAAATTAAAAATGCAAATTTTAATACAGGATTTCCATGTAGAGATATAAGATATAAAATATAAAAAAAATGAATAAAATGTTAATTTTTGAAATTAATTAAATTCTGAAAAATACTTTCATAACAATTCCATCTCATTATTAAAGTTTTCTTATAAAAGATGTACATTAACTTCTCATTTGGGTTAAATTAATAAAAAACAAAAGCTTTCAAAAAATACTTTGATAGAAATAAATATCTTTAGAAATATCAAAAATCTTAATGTTTGAACATTAAGTGTTTATTTGTGGGATTTAATGTAATAGTAGAATGCATAGTTAAGTAATATGGATTTTTGGATTATTTTAAAAGTAAAAAAGTTGGTCAAGTGAGATGAAAGAGTTGATGCTCAAAATTTGCATTATTAAAAGACTAAGTATAGCATTTTTATTTATTATTGTTTACTTGCATAACTATACATGAAAGTCAGACCCATCTTTTTAAGTTGTAACTATCCACATACATATCAAGAAATAATTTTATTATTTAAATAATGTTTATTCACCAAAAATATTTAAATATTATAATTAATCAAACATGCTACAAAAATATGAAAATGAAAACATAGTCTACTAATATACCTCATTTTCTTCCAAAAGAGTTAAGTGCAAAAAATAAATAATGATGTTTAAGACACTTTAAAATTAATCACTATAGGAGTAAATATTTATACCTTAAATTAATATTCTTATATAGTAACCAAGAAAGAAAAAAGTTTCATGCATTGATAATTCTGCTTTGATTTTTATTGTAATTTAAAATGCTGATTGATATTAGTGAAGTCACACTGTTCCAAGATACAATAGGATCACATTATTACAATATGCTCCCCGACTAAATATTTATAATGGAATATAATGAATACATTGCATTTATATAATATAGATTTATTTTCAACCATTATCATTTTAATGTAGTATTAAAGTCTCTCAAGGCTTAATCAATTTTCTTTGATCTATATATTTTTTTTACTCATTTTACATGTGGTCTGTTTATCTATATATTTGAATCGCTTTGGTCTAGTTTATGTCTTCCATTGTCCAATACTTATTTTTTTTCTCCAACATATATACATATTTTTATTTCAGCCAAATAATTTATAAGTATCATTGACATCAATGAGTTTATTATATGATTCTTATCTCATTGTGGTTTGAAATTCTATATACCTATTTTTAATATATGTTGTATGTACATAAACAGTAGTATAATACAACACAGAATATTTTTGTAGTGTAATTTTCAATACACAACTCTCATATACAGTAGGGACTGGTTTCCATCCACTTTTAACACCTTGTGGATGGATGCAATATAATACCTTTGTTAAAAACATTTATAGGCATATAGCTATATTTATAATATAATGAGCATGTTATTAGCTCTAAACAAGCTTTTTCAATAAATACCACAAGAGAAAGCATTTAAAATCTCCATCTAGAATTATCCCTATTCCCAAACTGGTTTTGAGCAAATGGCTCTCATCAGTGAGGTGCTAGGATATTTAGAAACTAGATCTAAAATACAAATTCAAGACCAGAATTTATTGAATACTTAAGTATTATGTAGAAAATCTGAAATTTTCAGACATCTATATGTCTTCAAATTCAGCTATCTAACTTAAATAGCCATATGGGATTGAACAAAATTCAGTTATACCATATATTAATAGCCTTAGCAATATAACACCACCAAAGCTTCAAAAGGCAGCTATAATAATAAGGAAACCAAGTCACATATCACATGACTTAATTTAATAAGCTTGTATTTACAAATGTAATACAATGAACATTCTAATAGCTCTAAACAAGCTTTTTCACTAATGAGAGTCATTACCTTGAAACCAGTTTGAGGATAGGAATAATTATTGATAGAGATTTTAAATGCTCTCTCTTGTGGCCTTTATCAAAAAAGCTTGTTTAGAGCTATTAGCATGTTTTATATATTACATTTGTAAATACAAGCTTATTAAATTAAGTCATATGATGTATGACTTGGTTTCCTGACTACTATTACATTAGATATATTTATTTATTTTTTATGGTAAATTCTTTAATTTAACCAATTAATTTTATAGGTTTAATTATAAAAAGTATTATTAATACTATTTTATTTGTAGAAATTTTTATTTAATTCTACATTCTTCAATCTAATAGCTTTTGTAATATTGTCTGAAGCTGTAAACCACTATTCGAAAGATTAATCACATCATCTATCAAATCCATATGATGCCAATCGTCTTGGTTATTTTTACTCCATTTGTTTCAATTTTGATATTAAAAATATTTTCTATAAAACTTATAAAAGTTTTCTAGAGATAATATCCATTAAACAGAGGTTTTATTACTCCAGAATCTGTAATTTACAACCCCTGATTAGTTTTAAGTTTATGTTTTTCATCAGTGTGAACATTAAATTTAAAACTAGAACTAATAGGTTTTTGTATTTCATATCCATATTAAAATTTTTACATTCCCAAACTAATAATTTAAAATTTAGTTTGAAGTTTTTTTAAAAAAGTTTTTAACTTAAGTCAATTTGTTTGTTTAGTTAATATGTATCTGACATTAGACCAGTAAACATATATTTCGATGAACTTAATTTTATGTTAATTTTGATTTATTTCACTTCTTGGTTAGATTATTTTACATCAATTAAATGCCAAATTAATTTGTCTGCTTTTACTTTCAGTATACTTTAAGGGACAGTTGTCTTCATTCGATTTCATAACCATCTATTACATGCTTGAGTGGTCAATTGCTAATATATGAGATTTATAGAACTATAAAAAAAAGTTAACATTGAGTTCAAAATACTACGATTTTTTAAATTTCAAGCTATTAATTTCATAATATAAAAAGTTAAAAATGGTTTCTATGCTAAAGTCTTTGAATAAAGCAATGCATATGTAATATTATTATCATTTTGTGCTCTTAATTATTCTAGCTTGAATAGAAGGCTGTAGATAAATCCTGATCAAAAGTTGAATTGGGCCTACAGTTAGCATGGAACTGAGGTCATTATAGTTATAGTTATATCAGTATAATTATAAAAGCAAATTTGATTATAAATAAAACTTTATAGTTTTGTGAATTTCAAACTCTTATCATAATAATAGGAAAGCGAAAGAAACTTGGTTGTTTGAAGAATAAATTGTATTATTTTCAGTTTTAAATCAAATATCATCACTGATAAAGATTTTAATATATAATATAGTCTAAAATATGTATATAATAGTATCAGGATTCGATATGCATTTACTAAATGCTACTTAAGTTGAGATATAGATAGCACTGGAATTGAGTGAAAAGAATTGCTTCTTATAGTTGAATAGTATGCAAAAAATATAGTATTATGATTCTATTATACACATTTATCAAAGTTAATTATCTTAATATTATTATGTATTCAATTCATTGCTGTTCTACTTTGACAAATAAATTTGAAAATATTATAATTTTTATCATGAGTTTGTGTCAATGTCTAAAGCTTTAATCACAGAAGAAATCTTCTATTCAAAATGTTTTGAGTAAAAAAAAATATATATATTTAAATTTGGCATTTGAATTTATATAGCAAATATAAACATTTGCTTCTTATTTATCTTAAAAGTTTTTACTGGTGATGTCAGTGTGCTTTACTTAAACATATTCATGTTTTCTATGTAGTATTAAATGAGCTTGTTACAGTGAGATGTTTATTTAATTAAAATAAAATAACTGAGTCACTTCAGGAGTCTAAAAATGTTTAAGGGTCAGAAATACATTGATACAAGAATCTTGAACTTCAGAGTATTTCATTCAACTACTGGATGACATCATGTTATGATGCAGTGATAGAGCAGACATCTTGAAATAAAGATGTTCAGATCATGCTAGTTTTCTGGAGAACTAAAGCTATCCAATTTGGAGTGACTTACCAAACTGGTTAGTTCATGACTACTATGGTTAAATGATTTTTATATAAGAAATCATAATATTCATTCATTTATTATACAGCAAAATATTCAGCTTGACTGGGACCATGTACATTGTCAACATAAAATGAAAGTATTACTATGACCATCTTGACAAAAGTTATGAATGTGAATGAGTTGATAAACAGATTTAGAGATATCATAATTATAATGGTATACTATGTAATACAATTTTTAAAATATATTTTTTTATCAATGGAAGTACTAGTGTAATCAATTGCAGTTTAAAAATTTATATGGATGTAAAATGTGTAACTTTTTTAACCTGGCAAAAATCTATTATCTTTACACTTTTTGTCTTAAAATTGAAAATAGCATAATGGTAAAATATTCTAAATTTTATCAAATATTCATTAAACAGTGATGAAAATTAATCTTACATAGCCATCTGTCAAGCAGTAGACTTATTTAAAGAAATAGGGATATTCAAAATCTTAGTTAATAAGATTATAGTTATATTTAAAAGTGAAATTTGTTGGCATATTAATCAGCCATATATTAACAAAAGCTATTGTGTTATCTTTAAAAACAACTTGGTAATAAAGGAAAAAAATGTATTAGTATTTTTTTTTTTTTTACATTTAAAAAAGAAACAATAAAGGAAATTATGTTTTTATTTATATAAAAGGAAATATAGTCAATATTCGACATATTCCTAAACATTACAGTATAAAGACAGCATATACTACTTATCAAAAAATTAATATAACATTGTATCCAAGCCTAAAAACCCAATACCTATTGAAGCCCATGGAGTTTATAAAATTTATGTAGCATTTGAAAAGCCTTTTATGTAGATATGTGAAATCACCACATCAGTTCTAAAAGAGATGAACATGTTAATGGAAGTAAGGAGCACTCTTCATTGTCAGCTCTATCTCTTCATGCTATTGATATAGGTCATAGAATTGATTTTTCTAGCACAAAAATACTACCCAGATGTGACACTGTTCAATATTGTCTGATTAGAAATGCCATTAAGATCTTTAAAAAATCAGATTGTATCAACAAACATGATGATATAAGCAAATTACCTTCTATTTCACTTTTATTATTAAAAGATTTCCTTGACAACAGTTTGGGATTGTTGATTATTATCTATATTGGGATTACATAAGCATCGACCAGTCTTAAATAGATATGTATATATAGCTTGCAAAATAAGCTCTTAACAAGCTTTGCAGAATATCCCCAATCCCAGACTGGTTTCTGCTTATGACATCATCAGTGAAGTGTTTTATATATTATATATATATATATATATATATATATATATATATATATATAACATTTGTAAATACAAGCTTATTAAATTATGTTATGTGACATCTGACTTGATTTTAAACATATATATATATATATATATATATATATATATATATATGTTTATTGTCAATTGTTTGTCTAATTATAAGAAGAATCATGTTAATTTGAATACAGAAACTGAAGGGAATACTTATTCTAATTTTTTATTCTCATACTTCATCTCAACTGATAGCAACAATGCTAGTATCTTAAAAGTTTTCACAACTGATGTCTCATTGATAGTGTCAGTACAAGTTCATTTAAAGTTTTTATACATCTATTAAGCTTGTTTAGAAAGGACTAGGTACATTTTTCTGTTCTTCAAAGAGAGAACATATGACACCTATTCTTAAAATTATCATGACAAGAACAATTGGAAGGAAGTTCACTCTGGAGAAGATAATATCTGGCACTTTAATATTTCTAAGGCCATAGTTATTTTTAAATTTGATAGCCTATGGTTTCATCTAAATATTCTTAATTTAATTATGTAATTGTAAATATTTATGCATGTAGAAATAATATCACTACTTAAATATAGATTTGAAAACAAGTGTATTTTTTTATTGTTTCAAATTTAGGTTATTCTTTTATGTATTGGAAAATTTTCAAAATAAGATCTATTGCATATTAAATAAAGCAAGAGTAGGATATTGTAAAATCAAAAAAAAGATGAAGAAATAAGATCTATTGCATATTAAATAAAGCAAGAGTAGGATATTGTAAAATCAAAAAAAAATATGAAGAAATAATAATATTGAAAAGTAAACTTTATTATAAAGAAACAAATATTGGAAATACCTTATAAATAAAAAATGGAAAGACCAACACTACAGATATTGATGGTATATTAGTTGAAGTCACATGATTAATTATTCAGTTTAATGAAGAAAATATTATTTTAGCTAATTCATATTTATTCCTGAATAAGTATGAGTTTTGTTTTTGATGATGAAGTTTAAAAAGATGTAAATAATCCTCATGAAACGCAAAAATAAAATCTTCACTAGAAAATTTTAGCAAAAAATTTTAAGACTTCATTAAAAATAGGAAGCAATAGAAAAATAAAAATATAAAGGATACATTTAGATATAGAATAGCTATAGACTTGAACAAATACACAGGAGAAATGATATGAAATCATTTTTATAAAGACATGTAAAATGTGATTATATATGTATTTTAAAAATATATGCATTTGATTGATTCAACACAACTTATTAAGAAAGATAATTTTAACTATTGATATTTCTTACTTTTAGAGGTATTTCAGTTCATTTAATCTTAAATTTTTTACTTTAGAGATATTTTGATAAATTTAATGTAAAATTTTTACAAATAATTTTAAAATATAAGTATTGAATAATATCAATAAAAAGTAACACCAGAAACAAACAAAAATAAAATAGTATTTTACCAGTAAGTTTTTTATTGAAAAGAAAAAAAGCAATATATGCAGGAAAACAGAAATACAGAAATACAAAAATAATTAATGATGATCCATTTGATAGAACTGAATTATGGATTTCTTTAAAATAATATTGAAAAAATTTATATTGTCATAAAAATATGATATGAAGTATCAAGGTAAGACATAAAAAAGAATAAAAATTTAAGAGATAACAAATGCCACTATGGTGCTGAAAGAAATGTTATTTCAAAAATAAATAAAAAGGATAGCATGATTACTAAAAATATGAATCATTTGAAATTTTTTACATTTTAAAGGCAAATATTATTAATATGCATTGGCAAAACTATGAGAGAGGATCCAAAAATAATGATTATAGTTCTCTGGCATATGCATCTGTTGTAGTATATGCTTCTGTTGTTACCTATCTCTTGTGATTACCTTTCTGCAACAATTTTCCAAATAATGTCACCATGTTAATTCATGGTGCCACATACATGTTTTTTTGTAAGGTGCCTTTTATGTATTTGCCAATTTTTTGCAAAGTCTGAAATGTTGTAACTATATAAAATTCTATTTTCTTTTAAGGAAAACAGCAGGAAAAACAGGTATAATGCCTGTTTCAGATTACAAGAAAGCTGATCCTAGAAAACAGAAGTTTATGAGTGATTTAATAGAAGTGTCAAATTCACCATGTTCTTAAAAAGCATGATGTGTCAAGTCCAATATCAAGAGAATCATGATTTTTTAAAAGTAAATAGCATTTTTCTCTCAGAATTAGTTCACAATGGTCAAGAGTTTTATGTGTAAGTTCTGAAATGTTTGCATGCTATAATAAAATACAAACACCCTATTTTATGGCAAAATTAGGAATGCATTCTTCACCACAACAAAGTGTTAATGCACAAAAAATTGAGTGTGAAGTAATATTAATTAAATTCAACATAACCCATCTTATCTATCAGTTATATTCACTTAATCTCATTTTATGTGACTTTTTTAAAATTCTCTTGAATAAAAAAAAGCCTCATTTTTTTGTAGACATAGAAATTGAGGGGGGGGGGGAGGTGATAGGCATTAAAAGGCATCACTTTGCAAGTGTTTCCAGACTATTTTTAAAAGGAAAGGCATATTTAGATTAATATATTGTAATAAATAGATGGTAATTTAAAAAAAGATTACATTTATTACATTTAAAAATAAACAATTTTGTATAACAAAATGTCTGAAACTTTTGTGTACCTCTTTCATATGCTTCAAATATTTAAATGATGAGGATATATGAAATGACTGGGAAGATAAACTAATGGTATTGATATATTATAACTTTATCTTTTCTATTGCATTGCCAAATCCATATAATATCAATATCATATATGTTCTTTATTTATTTTACAATGCATTTTTTTACAACCTAATCGCAGTTTTGATTGCCCCAAACAATTTTCTTCAGAACTTCTTTCTACTTTCATCTCCAAATCTTAGAAATTCTGAAGAAGATTTTTGGGGCAATCAAAACTATTATTAGATTGTAAAAAAAGCATTGTAAACATAATAAAGGATATATATATATATATATATATATATATATATATATATATATATATATATATATATATATATATATATATATATATATATATATATAAAGCTGATAGAAATTACAGATAATATATTTAGTATGATCATTATAAATTATCTATGTAGAACTTTACATTCAAGTCAATTATAAGAATATGATGAATTTAAGATAGTTAGAGATATCTTAATCAAGAGTAATCAGAATATAAAAAAATATACTCAACTCTATGAAATTTTGCAATAATTAATGATTTAAAATACATTCTTTGTATAGTGTTATTTTATTAGATTTTCAATTTTTGGTTTAATGAAAATCCTTTGACAGAAAATTATAATTTATTTGAAAATAACTACTCTTAAGTAAGAAAGAAAGATACATGTATAGACAATGAATTAATTAGACATTAATGAAAGACATGTATGATAGCATGTTGTTTAAAAACAACATACTAAGTTACATGAGGTGAGTTCAATTCCCAATTTTTACATCACATGATTACCCTTTCTTATATTCACACAAGCTGTTTAAACAGTAACATTTTTTTTTACATGATAGTGCTACCTAGTTCAAATTCTAGATCCGAAGTTCTGAGTGAACTACTACCAGATCCAAAACTTCTTACTAAAGACAGCTATAAACTAAGAAGTAGGCCAGGGATATTGGTTGGGAAGACACTGGCTTGAGATTATGACACATAATATTCTGAGCATCTATTGATTATTAGAACTTGCATTAGTTGGTACTATTGTGAGAAAAAAATTGCTACTGTTTTAACAGCTTGATAAGAAAAGGTGATCATGTAATGTTTCAATGGTATAATTAAAAAATGCAAGAAGCAACTACAAAAGTCTTTTTTTTTTAATTATTAATTATTGAGAAATATATAGGTATATTAATGGGTACCATGATGCCAAACATAGAAGTGTAGACATTTTAATGCTAATAGATCAGATTGTAGTAATACCAATAAAAAATAATAAAATTTGATTGTTATCTTACAGGAAATTAAAAAGTTAAAAAAAGTATTGGAAAAAGCATAATTTTTTAATGAACTTGCTTAGGTTATAGTGATCTCTCTTTATCTAGTTACATGCTGCCTATCATATGTAATAATTATTAAAAAGGATTATGACGATTAAAAATAAGAGTATATATCATTTTAAGAGTAAAAAATAAAAATATAGAGGTATACAAAACAAACTCATCTTAGTTTATATTTTCAATATAGTTTATAGATTAAAGGTTAAAGAAAGCACCATAAACTATGACTATTATATAGACAAAATACACACATATTGAATACACCAACCGCTCTATCACTAGATAGTAATTACACAAGTTTCACAATACGCCAACTAAATTTAGATTGTGTAATGGATGAAAGAAATAATTCACAAAAATAAAATTTATAGAAAAAATATTTACATATTATAATTTTTCTTTATTTAAATTTCTCACTTTTAACTAAATAAAAATTAATAAGTAAATTGAAAATGGAAAAAATAAATTGCTAGATGCGATGCAAATTATATATTAGTAAAAGTTGGAAAATATTCTTAGCTATCATTTAATATTGACAATTAAATCTAATCATATTCAAATAAAATGTTTCCTTTTAATCGTTAAATCATTACTAATCTACATTGAATTTTACTTAGCTTGTAGCAATAAAAGCAGCAAGACTTGAGGTTTGAAAAGAGCAGTTTAATTACCAGCCTAGCTAGTCACGCTGTATATGACTCACTGAAAGTTACTTTAAGAACATACTAATTAACCGATTTAAAGATGCAGGAAATTTGCATAATTAGAAACTCATCTTTTTTTGTGCAAATTATATTTGCATATTTCTTTTAATTACTTTAGAATTTTTTCCGCATTGGTATCCGGGATTTTTTTTAAAAATATAAAACAATAGTAATAATAATAATAATTTACTATGCAAACTATTCAGGTGACTTTAGAATTCTAAAGTATTAAGAAATATGATAAACAAACATCCTATTTCTTATGAGTTATTGATATAAAAGGCCACTGGCAATTATGAGTATGTACGTGTGTTTTTAAATCTTATTAAAGCTAAAAATAAATAATATATATTATCATGAAACTATTCATTATATAAATACTTGTAAGATAGGCAAAACAGTTGTCAGTGGATTAAATAAACACTAGCTTAAAAATAATATTTTTTTTATTATTATTCAAATCATGCTTAAAATCATGATCTTTCTATTAATTGAAATTAATTACAAATATGATTAATTGTAAATGTTTTTGTATTTTTAAATCGGGTGCTAAATTTGTTCTAATATGTAATAATGCGAATCAATATAGTTCTTTTATTTATTTAAATATATCTGAAAAATAATTTTAAATAGCCTATTTTAAGTAAAAGTCTTCACTAAGACCTATAATATATGAGCTGTGAAAGAAAATGAAATAACAACCGTTGTGACTAATTGACAATTAGTTGATGAGAGCTTTTATGAGTTTCCCTTCTTATTTTAATTTCAACTAAGAATGTCTAT
This sequence comes from Epiperipatus broadwayi, assembly GCA_028023455.1. Lineage (NCBI taxonomy): Eukaryota > Metazoa > Onychophora > Udeonychophora > Euonychophora > Peripatidae > Epiperipatus > Epiperipatus broadwayi. Next base: position 346,044 of record JAQFVV010000386.1, read on the forward strand.
CTTTTAATTTGATAACTTTTATGTTAGCTATGGGTTAACTGTTTGAAAAATTATAAGTTATACAAAAATTTTTCACTTCATAGATTTGAACCTAAATCATGTTCATGGCAGGCTAATGTTCTAAACTATTTTTTCTATGGTCTTTTTTTTTAATTTTATGTAAATTATAACTGGGTAAAAATTTAGTTATTCATTTTTTAAAAAAAAGGGAGAATGAAATTAATTTTAAAGAATGAGAAGTAAATTCCTAATACAAAAAAAAAGAAGGTATAAAAAAATCATAAATTAGGACTAGACTAAATTATATCATACTGCAGTGACATTAATTATTTTATAATTACAACAGAATCATTGGATTTTGTGGATTCATATTATTTTAAATCTTTATAATACAATGCTTGATAGATGACATCAGTTATGCATTTTTTATATATGAAGTCTTGAGTTTATGTAGTAATTTTGGTCTATTTAGAGGGGGGGGGGCGAACATCAAATTTAATTCCACCTTTGAACTTTTTATCATAGCTATGATGGATAGTACATTAGTACTCTAACCACTACATCATAAGAACATACAAGATAACTTGTGTCAAAAGTACTAATTGAAGGGAAAGTCTTGATGTCAATTACAAACGAAAAAGAAATCTACTATTTAATTGAAAATTTTAAAATAAATATACAAATCAACTTTAAATCTTGAGGTAATATTAATTTTTTTCTATTTACTTTTTACTAAGGAATATTTTTTTTTTATGATGATGATCTATATTTTAAAAGATAATGAAAATAATATTGGTCTTTGTAGAAACATTAAAAATTATTGTGCTTATTTTTTAGAGACAGCATTGTATTATATAAAAGTGGAGGATGTGGTTAAAGGATGGAGAGAAATTCCCAATTTTAGAACATCACTGCTTTTTAATAGTGCCTTTATATAGCTATCTACAACTACAGATCTCTTTCAAGTGATGGAAAATTGCATGAATTTGAATATCTCATATGAAAATAAATACTATCATGCTTTATGGCTCTAAAACAGGCAAAACTCTCTGTACCTATTGTTACTCAGTGCAAGACAGAGTAATCAATGGATGCCAGAAGGCTTGTGCATAAAATTTCCATCTAGTGCCTATTTATACAATATCCCCAGACTAGTTTCTGGATTGTGGCCTTCATCAGTGAGGAGCCTTGGATCTGAGAGCACTGCACTTAGATCCTAGCATAGTTTCTGACTTGTGTGAGTAGCCTTGTATCTGACAGCACTGCACCTAGATCTTAGCTTCATCAGTGAGGAGCCTTGGATCTGAGAGCACTGAACCTAGATCTTAATCTAAGATCTAGGTGCAGTACTCTCAGATCCAAGGCTTCTCACTGATAAAGACCACAAGCCAGAAACTAGTCTGGAGTTATTGGATGAGTTCTAGGTATAGCACTCTCAGATCCTCACTGATGAAGGCCACAGCCAGAAACTAATCTGGAGATATTGGATGAGTAGGCACTAGATGGGGATTTTATGCACAAGCCTTCTGGCATCCATTGATTACACTGGCTTACACTGAGTGGCAATACATATAGAGAGGTTTGCCTGTTTTAACAACAGTCATAAGCAAGCATAAGAAATGGTTGTCATGTGATTTTATTGGCTTTATGGCTCTTATTGGTTAAATATACAAAAAATGCTTGATTTAAAATGTTGGCATGCACGTTAGTATAAAATCACAATCACTCATCATAAATAAAGCATAAAAGAACAATATTGTGGAAAATTGTTACATTAGAATAATGTTCCAACTTTTTTCAGTGTTATAAATCACTTTCTAATTAGTCAAGTAACCAAGGACTGCCTGTCTTATTTGCATAAAAGTATTTGTAATTAGGTATAGAAAACACATTAACTATACATTTTTCCAGCATAAAACATACACTAAAAAATTATATTTTAAGTTGCATTGTTCAAAGTTTTTATTTACTATCAGTAATTTGATATGTTAAAGTTGATAATTGTTTTGTTTACTGCAACTCTTATTAATATTTTTTGATCAATTAAAAATAATTGTTTTCTTTGATCAATTTTTTTTAAAAAATAATCTATTAAAATATTTTTTAGCATTTATATATACTATTGCAAATTACACTATTAGTATTATAATTATTTTCCTGAGAACATGATCTGGAAGCATCCAAAAAAAAAGGAACTAAAACAGAATTGATTAATAATTTTATTAGCAGAAAAATGTTTTTATAAATTATAATGTATTTAGTAAATTTGACATAGGAAAATATGGTGTAATGTCAAACAGGATAGACAAAAATTATTAAAATAAAATACAATAACAATTGACTTCATGTTAAAAGTCTCTGGTAATGTCTCAGACTTGAGCATAATTGATATATGCAAATATAATAAATGTTATATTAAAAGTGCTATTTATATGTATATTTTAGAAGACAAAGAAATGTATTCATCAAATAAGAAATTTCAAAATAATTAAATGTGAATAAACCATAAGAAGCGAATACATGCCAGCCTGTAAAATACTGAGAAAAAGTTAAAAATGATATGAAAATATAACAGGAGAATAAATATAAGTAAAAATAGAAAAAAGTAGCTCTGTTATTAAAAATAAGAATGATAATCATGAAATGTAAAAAAATTCTACAAAGATAATAACAAAAATTTGTAAAGCAAATTAGTTATTCAACAATATCAGTTTAAGTATTTGGAGTTGGATTAATAATATTTTATATTTGTATTTATTAAAAACAGATATATTTTAATTAAATTTAAAGTTTGATAAATGGCATGATAATATCTAGCCTAATAAATGATTAATAACATTTATTTAATATGTGATATGAATATTGATTTATTAAACATCACATGATCACTATTTCTTATGCCAGCACATTACTGTTATTAAAACAGGCAAACCTCTCCATACAGTAGTGCCACTCAGTGCCAACCAGAGTAATCAAAGCTCCTCACTGACAAAGGCCATAAGCCAGAAACTAATCTGGGGATATTGGATGAGTACACACTAGATAGGGATTTTATGCACAAGCCTTCTGGCATCCATTGATTACTCTGGTTGGCTCTGAGTGACACTACTGTATGGAGAGTTTTGCCTATTTTAATATTGATTTATATACAAATTCTAAAACTGTTGAAGATTATATAGATCCATTAGCTATTTATGGGGTACTTTGTCATGTTACAAATTTTACAAGAGAAGAAATTATAATGAATAATATAGTTTCTTCATATAGTGATCACATTACAAGCCTAATAAAAAATATTATCTTAACTGCTGTTATTAAAGAAAAGATTGCTGATCATTAATTTACACTTATATATATTCCCAACAAAATGCAACATAATAAAATATCAGAAAAAGTGGAAAATAAATTGATATTGCATAATAATAAACTAATTGAATTTTTTTTATAAGAAACTGACTGGAATGAAGTCAAAAAGTTAATAACATTAATACTATGTACTAGAAGTTTGTAGAAAAAATTCAAGATGAATACAAAAAGTTGCAAGAAATCATTGTGATTAAAACATAATAAAAAGTTCAACATAAATTGGATAAATAAAAAAAATATTGAAATTATTATAAGAAAAAAAAACAAGTAATGGGAAAAATGTAAAAAAAAAACTAAACAAAATTATGATTTATTTATTAAGTATAAGGCATTAAGAAATGCCTTAAAGAGCAAAGAAATGATGTTTAGTCAAGCAGTGTTAGCCGAGAGGTCAGCGCAACAGCCATGCAAGCAAGCAGTTGGTTGCATACGGTTGTTGCTGATTCGCCTCCCGGCCGATGCTATGACATAGGAAAGAAAAAAAAATTATTTTATAATAAAGTTTTTAATGAAAATAGAGGTGACATAAAAAAAAAACTTAGAGAAAAATAAGTGAAATATTAATAAGGAAGTCAAGTTTTATAAATGCTGATTAAAAAAAATATTTTAATATATGTCAAAGCGTTTACCTGGAAGCGAACCCGGCCAACTGCTTGGAAGGCAACTATGCTAACCACTAGGCCACCAACACTTGACAAAATTTTTTTAATGTAAATGATAGTTTTCTTCTAATAAATATTTTTAATACTGTATTTGTAGAAAAAAAAAAAATTAAAAAAAAATCATGATATTAATATTTTAAAAACATATAATAGTCAACCTCATTCAATATTTATGACAAATTTAAATGAAGAATATATATACGAAATAGTAAAAGAATATAGAGTTAATATAACCCAGGTACATTGGTAGATAAAAAATAGTATTGATATTCTATCAGATGTTATAATTTTTACACTAGTAAGATCAGCTTATATATCTGGTCATAAAAATAATTTTGCAACAATAGAGTTATATATATATATATATCTTCAATTGCTAAAATAATAGAAAATTATATTTATAAAATAATTAAAAAAATAATTTTTTTAATAAAAAGCAATATGGATCATAGATAGAAGAAACATAACTAGGTTATTAGAGAATTTTACAGATAAAATTAATAATTCATTAAATGATAAAATATGTAACTAATTTTTTTTAGATTTTTATAAGGTCTTTGTTATTATTGAACATAAACAAATGAATTTTAGTTACAAAATTGTGGAATTATAAGAAAATTCCTCAGTTTCTTTAAAAATTACTTAAGTGATAGATATGTTATCGTAGATATGTTGTATCAATAATATCAAATTATTGAGTAATGATCAAAAAAAATATGGTTTCCTCAAGGTTCTATATTTTATGCATTGTTTCTGATTTCTATAAATGGTCTAGAAAATATTAATATTGAAAGATCACTATATTAATATGCAGATGATACTGCTATTGTGAGGGTAAATAAAAATATTGATATTATAATTGACGAATGGCAAGAAAGTCTGAACAAAATTGTCTTTTGTTACCTTGAGAGAAGAATTTATATAAATGTCAAAAAAACATAATGTATGTTAATATGATCTTGTCACATGATATACAAACATATTGATATACATTGCAATTACATGAGCATATATATGGCAATAATTTAATATGTAATAATAATAAATCCATAAACATAGAACAAATCAACTATATTAGATATCTTGGAATAATGATGGATGAAAAAATGTTTTGGAAGCCTCATATTAACATAATACTTAATACACTTAGATATTTTACAATAATGTTCTATAAAATCAGAGATATTTTTTTAAAAAATATTCTTATTGTTATATAAAAATTTTTATGTGAATTTTTATTAAGATACAGAATGAAACATTTTGCAAGATTTTTTAATATTTATAGATTAGCTTTACTGCAAAAAAGAATAATTGATCTAGTAGAAGAAAATTATATTAAAAATAAAAAAAATGAATACAAAAATAATATTTTATTATCCAATCATTTTTTTAAACATATAATTATAGACAATTTTTTTTTTAAAAAAAAGTCATATAAAACAGTTTTGAATGTGTCAAAGAAAAACAGATACATACATAGTTTCAAAATACTGTAATAAATATGGAACTAGAATAAAGAAATCACAATGTTCCTAAATTATTTAATAATTTACATATTGAATTTAAAAGCTTACAATTTTATAGGAAAATAGAAAATCAAAAAAGTATATTAAAGAGAGGAAAAAGGGAAAAAAATTATATAGAAAAATATATGAGTATATAATATTATATAATCAATATTTTTATTACATTGATATGCAATTTATTCTTATTGCCATTAGTTTATTTTGTATTATGTTTAAAATTAAAAGAAATCGTAAATATATAAAATTTTATGAAAATTTTCTTCTAAATAAAAGCTCAGTTTGGACTTAGTAGGAAAAGAGTGATATTTTCGTTTGTGTAAATATATTTTAACACCTATTTAAATAAGTGAATAAAGCATAGGAAAGATTAAAAAAAAATAAGCAAAGAGAATGTTATCAAATGCAAAATATTTGGCATTGTAGATTAAGTTGTAATAATTCAAAATATTTTATGTAAAAAAGTGAAGCATATAATTAAATCTATGAAGTATGAAAAAATCTCCAGAAAATAATAAAATCTTATTTTAAATGAATCAGATAAAAAAATAAATTGTTGGTTAAATTATACACAGATTATCTAAACACAAAATGATTGGAAAAATGCAAAAATGATATTAATGGTTAAAAAGGAAGAAAAAAGAATTTGTAAAGTTATTATTTTTTTCCAAGTTAAACAAAATGTAAATCATATTCAGAGAAATTTGGATTGAAACTAATTGAAAGATCACATAGATTAAAACTAGTCGTAGGATCATAGATTATATCCAAATTTTCAGGAAATTATAGAAATTACTAATAGGTATTAACTGTCATTTTGCTTTGTATATATAGATTATAAAAAAAATATTTGACTTGATATATATTTTCACTATGATTTAAGATGTGACACCACCACGGAGTTTCAAATTATTGTTAAAATATGGAGAATATTTAAGAAAATCAATGTTAAAGAAGATGTGCTTTACAAATAATTAATTCTTTTCAATAATTTTTATAACAGTTTGCAGGAAATAATTTGCATAGGGGTTATTTAGATGCAAATGTGATTTTAACAAATATCCCTTCCTAGGTTCATGAAATATTACAAAAGCAATTAGATGAAAACAAAAAAGTAGGTCTGTAAACAAATATTAACAAAAAATGAAATAAATATGATTAAGTGGACTTTTAGAATGAAGAAAATAATGATTGTTGATAATTTACTAAATATTAATTTTAATATGTCTTTGTCAAAATCTTAATATAGATGTAAACTTAATGATTGAAATGAATTTAGAATAAAAAATTTGTCCGAAGAGCTTTACTGAAGATAACAATATGATTGAAAAATATGGTGTGATGTCTAAGAAAAAAAACATTTTAATACATATGTAAAAAAAATTATCTGATTATTTATGTGAACAGTATTATTAATAGATTAGAAATATAAAGATTGAGATTATATTAGTACAAAGTATAAATAAACATATGTTAGGATTAAAGCAGAAGGAAATTCAGATACATCTATCATTGATATATCTGAGGGAGAGAAGGGTTTTAATTCAATAGGAGATTGACAGCTATTCTTAAAAGGTGACTAATAAAAGCTATTTGGATGGTGTGAAGAGGCTGTATGATTTAGTGCTGTGAAAAAGTCGCAGAGTGTGAATTCCAAGATCCATGAATCATGATACAATTTTGTTACTTCTAATGCATGGACTTCATTTGAAATTCTGATATACAAATGATTTTATTATATATATATATTATAACGGGACAGCCTATTTGATAGCCTTAGTTGAGGCATCAAATATAACGGAACGGCATTTAATCATCCCAGTTGATGTATTAATTGTAATATAATCAATTATATTTAATGTTTAGAAATCATTAACTTAATGCTTCATAGTTAGGTTCGCCAAATATAACAGAATGGATTATATTTAAAATCTAAGTTGGTCTTGTTAAATATAAAGAGATGATTAAATTCCTTAGAAAGAGGATACGCATTTCACTACAATCGGACTTTGGGTCTTCAAGTAGAATGCTAGAAATGAATCGATGAAATACTAAATCCATGATTATATATATCTTTATTATGCTAGCTCAATATCTTTAAATAAGTTTAAATACAATTTAGACCAGGTCATCCATCTTTCATCCCTCTTTCAGTCACCATTATGCCACGATATTTAAACTCACGGAGAATTTGCAATTAGCTCTTTTCAGGAATAATTTCAAAACAAGTTATTTCATATGCCTTTATATAAGCATTAATTATAACTATTATTCATATGATATTTATAATACTAGCATATATATAATATAATTCAATAATGATTAGACAAAGAGATCACGTTAACAAATCAATATTTAATAAACAATAAAAAATATAATAGAATAGATAATAAAATATTAATAAATAAATACGGATGAATTTTATCATTTTAAAAGAATATTAATAAATGATATTTTTTTATTTAATACCCTATGATAAAACTCAATACTATAATAAACTTTCAAAAATTAAAGAAAATAGCTTAAATTAACAGATATATAAAAACAATATCTGGGTTCAAAAATTAATAATTTATGTAACTTATTAATTTATTTATCGTTCTTATTTATATGCTTCACAATTACCCATATATAAGTATTATTTGCCATTGTATAACTTATATATTATATGTATTTTTAATAAATAAAAATACATTAAACGTTTACAATATTACGTAGTAAACACAATACGATCCTGTTTAAGATATCTGTCAAATAATAACTATTTTTTATATCCCTCATCTAATTTGATGAATTATGTTAAGCTTTCAATTAATTATATTTAATAATAAATATAATTTTCCTTTTAAGATATATATGATACGATGCCAAATTTGAAATAAAGATAATAATAATAATAATAATAATAATAAACATATTAAAATAATATAAGCATTATTATAATATATATAAATAAATAATAAAGGAAACTTATTTATAAGAGAGTTGAGAGTAGATATTGAAGTCTATAGTTCATCATCCCAATGAAGATCTCTTACGAAGCATATCACCAATCCATTTGTACAATGATGATTCCATTTATCCATAAACGATAAACTGTTAATAACATCCAATGACCGGATTAATGTGAAATAAAATAAATATTCTTCGAATGTAGATGTTCTTAATCTTCATTTCTCTATTATCACTAGACGTTCTATATATTCAATATTTCAAAATATTTTAAAATAGCATGCAAGGTTGGTTTCGAAACCTTTACGATATAAGTTGTTTTACTCAAAACACATTGTTTTATCCTATATATATAATTATCTTAAATTTATATATATCCGAAGAATCACGGAAGTATTAAAACAACGTAGTTTCCAAAAACTTATACAGACGTTCTTTTCTTTTATATTGCTTTTCCTTTAAGATTGAGTAGAAAATTAAATATATTTTCCTTGCAGACTTTTAATCCACAAATTATTTTAATTTGGAAAAGTTAATATTTAAGTTCCAATCGTTAAATAGTAGTATTGATAAAAGAAAAATGCTGTTTTTAAAGAGAAAAGATTTTCTTTTTCTTTCGTTTTTTTTTTTTTATCAAGAGAACGAACGAATCTGCTCGTGTGTTATATAAAAGTTCATGCTTAACTCAACTATCAATTGTTCCACTGACATTAAGATTTAATAATAAAATTAAAAAAAATATATAAGTATTTATTCTTAACTTCAAATCTGGCATTTTACTCAAAAGCTTAAGGTATGTATTATTTAAAACTTAAATGTATATATAAATAGTACATATATGTTACATAATAAAATAGTCAAATAAAAATTTATATTTATAAATAATTTCACAAGAGATAAAACACGTTAGACCAATAATAATAACTGTTAGTTACTATTATAATATATATATATAATTTTGCAGAAGGAAGCGGAGAACTACATATTTAGAACATTTGAATAAACTTTAAAAACCATTAATTTTTTATTAGACTAACAATAACTGCAAATGATTATGAGTAAAAATAAAATTTAATTAGAAACATCAAAATAGGGGGGGAAAACTTTTTCTGAGCATAAAAATACTCTGTGCATTCTTTTAAAATATTATGTTAAAATATAACAAAGCAACAAAAACATTATATACAAATATAAATTATATTTGTATATAACAACAAAAACATTATATAAATTTTTCTTAATTATTACTTTTATATTACACGTGAACAGAACTGTTAGATAGCAAATAAATGAAAGTTAGAAAATTATGAAGTAGTGACTATATATATATATATATATATATTAGCTGGTTTGAAGTCATTTTTGTTTAGAAATGATTATTTGTGCAAATTTATTAGTGATAAAATTGAAAATATTAATGTATATATTACTGATATGCTGAATGTTGGTTATGGAAGGAAGATTATTTATAATACAATCACAAAATATAATCAAAATAAAAGTAATAAGAAAATATTAAATAAATTAAAAAATGATAAATGGATTTATATTCCTTTTATATCTAATCAACAAGCTAAATTAATTAATAAACTTATAGTGGTTTGTGTAGAATTTCTTTTTTCTCTTCAAATAATATAAATGATATGATAAATAACTCTAAAGCCAAGATTTTTAAGTTTGAATTAAGTTCTGTTATATATATGTTGGAATGTGGTTGTGGAATAAAATATATAGGGGAATCCAAATGTACATTACAAAAATGATATAATGATCATAAGACATTATATAAACGTGTACAGAAAGAAAATATATCTTCGGTAAATATGAATACTCCATCAATTATATTTGATCATAATGAAACATGTAATTATAGTTTTAAATTTAATAATAGAGATATAAAAATTATTCAAATTGAAAGGTGTAGTGAAAAATGTAAAATTAAAGTGGCAATGATGATATCTAAGAATAGAGGTGGTTTAATGAATAGACATTCGGCTAATATAAAGACAACAGAATTGTGGGAAATTTGAATGGATTGAATGATGGGTAATGCAAGTTTTTTATTTTTTGTATGTTTGTATTAACAGTTGATAAAGATTGTCAGTGAAACAATTGAAAGTACTTCTGGTAAAGAATATATTATTTAATTTTGAATACTGTGTACATTTAATGGTTGTAGTTATATATATATATATATATATATATATAACTACAACCAAATAACTTATATATATATATATATATATATGAAAGTTATTTGAAAGTATAAATAAAATCATTATTAGTATTCATTATTAATTATTATACAATTACATTATTTGCAATTTAATATATACATATATTAAAAAAGTACTGTAATTAATATATTTGTTATCTAAAAATAATAATTTTAATACATTTGAATATACAATTACAATGTGCATTTTTTACTGCTTTAAAATATTTTTATCTTTCTGCACAATATTTTTATAAGTATATATAATGAAAAACAAAATATAAATTTAGATGTTAAAGTTCATTTATGTTTTTTTGTATTGATGTTTGAGCCAGTACTTTAATAATACTTATACAAACAATATAAATGTTAATAGAAAAAAAGTTGTATAAAAAGTTAATAATTTAAAGTTTAGTTTTTACATTTACTTATTTATTTTTTGCTCAATTAAAATGTCACATCTTTTTCAGTTTATAAAATAAATGAAAAATAAGTCGTGATTAAGCAGAATAGTTGGAAAGATCAATCTTGTTTTGCTAAAGAGGGGAACTAAAACGGAAAGCAAAACATGTTCCTGATGATCAATATGATTATATTGCCTGTACATTTTTAATCTTATATATATATATATATATATATATATATATAAGATTAAAAATGTACATATATATATAATATATATATATATATATATATGATATTAATCAAATAACAATTTATTTGAGAGGTCATATTATATTCAAGAACCAGAGTTGAGCTTTTATCTAGGGAAATTTCGCTCTTGAGTCCATCACTGTATCATAGTAATTATGCACAGAATAAATAATTTAATCAGAAAATAAAATTGAACAATTCCAACACTAATTGGATGCAGGTTTGAAATCTGCATTTCACTTCACTGAGATTAATGTTTACTAATATAATACATAGTGGATGTTTTGATTTAGTTACATTTGTTCTATTAATAGTGCAGATTATAAGAATGTAAAATTAGTAACTACACTTTGCAAATATATCTTATACAGTATAAAATGATGGAAAAACCATAATGATGAATAACAGAATAGATAAAATGGTTTGATTTCTATATGTATAGGTCTTCATCATTGCTTGTCTTCCTTAATGAGTAAATATTATATTTCAGAATGAATGATTTCTTTCTGTTGTTTGTTTCACTACTCAGATATATATGTTTTTTATTTAAAATTACCAGTCAAATTTTGTCCTCTTATCCTTGACACAGTATTTTCTAATATATCTTTTAGAATTTGTTTTTTTTTCTAATTAGTACCATTTCCTATGATGTTCATAATCACTTTAAAAATATTTTTTTATTTAATAATTTCAACTCTTTTACATTGCTACTCTTATTTTTCCAACTGATATCTTTCTATTCTCTATCAAATTTATATCTCTAAATTTTCCATTATTTTGTCATCACTTTTTTTAATTGTCCATGTTTTCAATTACAATCTTTTTTTTTTAAGATTTAATTTGTGGAGTATAAAGTAGTCTTAATGAATTAATGAAGAAGTAAACTCTAAGAAGGATAATCAAGTACCAATCAGAAAGAGTTTTTAATATTTTTTATTGCTTTAACTTTAGTTAAGAATTGTTAGATATTCATTTAACTATTAGTAACTATCTAAAAATATCTAAGCTTATTTAGTTTGATTTTTGATAATTAATATATATATATAATTTTTAAATATTGAGATTTTATTATTATCAAAATATTTGGGCAAAAAAATAAAGAACGTTTATTGCTCAAATAGTTTGTAAAATTATTTCATAGTTTAAAATTTCATTTTTTATCAGTTGTAAGTTATATATATTATTTAAATGTAGGATTGTTCATTTGGAGTCAGTATGTATTCAAAATTTACTGTATTTTTAATAGATTTCTTTAATTTCCCATTGTTTTTACCAGCTCCTTTGAGAAAGCAGCTATTCTGTTTTATGTTATTAACATTAGCGTCTAAATATTTAATTTTTACATACACCTGGGTCTTTTTTTATGTGGTAGATAGGTTCCACAGAAAACTCACATTAAAAAAATTGCACAAAAATAGACTTAACTTATATTGAAAAATGTGGGATACTTTCCTTGATTTTCAGAAATCACATAAAATCAAAGCAACATGGTAAAATTACTTTAAACTCTGCATAAAAAAATGTATGACTAATAAAAAAAATTAAATATTTGAAAAAAGTGACACAAGACAAACTTTTTTTACTTTTTTTTATTAACTATTTAATTTTATTGAAAACAAAGTTTTTATGTGTAATTTATTTTATATTTTTTCATACATATTTTAATCATTATTGCTATTTCACAATATGTGGGTTCATTTGTGAACTCGTAAGAAATCAGACTCATCACCAGAGGAAATACAATTAGGGCCAACTTCAGTCATGCTGTGTTAATGGTATTCTGTTGGCAATGTAATCAGTAATTAAACTTTGAGATGATGATTTTACTAATTGTTTATGAAGCTCACAATATACAGACTGTTATGTCTAGCTGTGAGAGAATGCCCTTCCACAACTGCTACTATATATATATTGAACCCTTTTGTTTAGGTATATATATATATATATTGAACCCTTTTGTTTAGGTGAGGATGAATTGTTTAGATTAATTTACTAGAAAGTTTTAAATTTCAAAGCTAAGTAAGGGAATGGTGTATATAATGTATTGATGATCTTTTAAAAATCTAGTTAGAGCAAATAAAAATAATTACTGTATAATATTGGGTTAGTATTTAAAAAAAACAGGTAACTTAAGATAAATTATAATATTATATGGTTGGGAAAACTGGCCATGATAAATACTGCATTAATAAGTCTTGTAAATAAATGATTAAAGTAAATTTTAAAAGTAATAATTTAAAGTTGAATAAATAGATTATTTAATAATAATAATTATATTTAATAATTCTACTTAAAAATTATTTAATTAAAAGTGATACTATGGGAGACAAGTGTATATTCGATTTTATAATATTAAAATAATTATTCTAAATTTTTGCTATATTATTTTTATGTAATATTTTGTAAATTAAATCATTTATTTTATTTTCAGTTAAATTATTAGCATCTCATGTATTTTTGTAAATCACCTGTGTTTGTGGAGTTTTCCTAGTAAAATTGCAAACCTATTTTAAAATTCTAATATAAGATTTAAAAATAGTATATTTGTTTATCCTAGAATAAAATAATATTAGCTGTTATAAATATTAAGTTGGGTCTTTAAAACGAATGTAATAAGTAAAAATTAGATTTTTATTTTGTTTTAAAAGCTAACTATGTTTTAAAAAAGTTAAAAGTAATAATAAATATTATGATATGATTTTAAAACTTATTTTGAGGAATTTAATTGATTTAAATAAAATATAAAAATTAACTGGTAATTAAATAATGTAATAATTTGTAAATAATTGATGAGTCATCATTTATTTTTTAATTTTAATTCAGTATTGCTGTAGTAAACTAGCAGAACATTGTTGAAGTTGACCAATCAAATGTGTAGTTTGGGCAGGTATAAAACAGGTGCACAACTATTTTTCCAGGTACTACTATTGTTGTTATTGTTACTACAACTTCAGTTAACTAAGTGTACCAGTAATAGTAAATTTTATGATTTTAAAATTCTGAAGAAAGTACAGTAATTCATTATTAAAAGTCATGTAATACAAAGATGCGAGGCTAAAAGTTAAGTAATTCCTTACCTGCTAATTTATTAAACTTAATTTTAACGTCAAACTAAACATGAATAAATCATCATTAAAATTAAATTTATGGATACACATGTCGAGTTGTTAATTTCTATTGGGCACATAATTTTGCCTGTCATAATAAGTGATTTTACTTTGCTATGGAGTTTAGTAAATGGGACCTCACAGAGATTTAAAAAGAAAAAGTTCACCAGAAATGTAGAATAAAAAAAGTACAAAATATTTGAGTCGGAAAGTTGCTTTAAAAGAGGATAATGAATCTTTTTTAAAAAAAAAACCTTTTGATTTGACAAAAAGAATGATTTTTAAGATGCAGAAATATTTCTTTGTGAAGAGATATTTTTATAAATGATTTAAAGCTATTATAATGATTAAAAGAAAAAATGTAAAAAAATTAATAACATTATTGGTACATTTTTTTTTATATTTTGGAAAATAGGTAATAAAAAAATATCCTATTGTTAATTAATGTATGCTGGACATACATGAGTCATAAAATTATTTATGGAATTTTATTTACATCGTAAATGCCATGGAACGCCAGTTTCGTTGTTGTATCCAGGAATATAAACCAACAGGAAATTTGTGTAAAAGTAAAACTTTGGAAATTTATGTCATTATATCATATTAAAAATACATTTAACAATTACTGTTTGAAATAAGAAGAATCATGAACTAATTATAAAGCAATTTGGATAATTTTACAAGTCAACTTTTCTTTGTTTATTTATTTTATTTTTTATTTTTTAAAAAGTTGTCATACATTTTGTTAAAGTGGAACCATTGGAGCATGCATGGTTTTTTGGCATCAAAGGAAGATGTTTTGTCAACAAATGCTATACTGGAGGAAAAAAGAACATTTTTCCTTAAGAAACTGAATCAATGGACTTTGTAAATATGATTTTTAAATTATTTCTTTACTAAAAAAAATAATATTAATGCTTATTCACAGAATAAAAATAGGGAAGGAACATAGAACATTAAATTATTTACTAACCTAGTGATTAGATTATTATAAAAAAAATCTTTAATAATTTTTTTTTAAATAAAAAACTGAATATATTTTAAAGTATGATAATGTGGAATAAATGATAATTAAATAATGTTTTATTTAGTTTGGGATCCAGAAATATCAATTGAGTAATCGCCAGTGAAGACGTATTATTTATGGTAACAATTGTAAGAATATTGATAATTTTGTAATGTATTTTATTATTTTAATTTTTAGTGTGGATGTACGAAACATATATGAAAAACACAATGCATACACATAGCTTATAATTTATTTATTCATGTTAAAAATATGCATACTTTTATTTATATTGTAAGTATATTTTAATATAAGGGAAATATATGTATATGATTTTATTATAACTGAATTAATTATTAAAGTGGTATATCGATACTGATTGTTTATAATTTTGGGTTTAAGAGTTATTAAGGAATGAAGTAATCTTTTCTTATTGATCAGTTAGATTGATATTTACACGTGAATATATTTATTGTTATAGAGACGTGGGAAGAATTTAGCGATGTAAGGTAGTAGATCTTTAATGATAATAGCTTGGTATAAAGTTAAATGAAACCGAGGTATTTTATGTAGGATTTATTTATATTGCAATGAGGGTAGTTAATAATAATGATTATGCAAGTATAGATAATTTATCCCTATATCTTGTATATTTTTCATGTCAGTGTTTCCTGTGTGTTGAAGTTGAATGTTCCATAGAGCTGAATAAATAGCCTGGACATTATATTTAGTAGTAGAGGTTATTAGACAAAGAAGTCATACCTCATTTATTATACACTGTTACCATGATGATTATTTGATAGAGGTACTATTGTATTAAAACTCTAGTTTATTCCATATACTTACCTGTTTATTTACTATCAAAATTTCTCGGATTGCATCGTGAAGGGTGGTATTTAAAATATAAAATAATGGATAAGTTTGAAGTGCAGAATTGTTATTGAAGAAGATAAGATAGGTTATATTATTTTTAAGTAAAGATAGAAATAAATGCAAAGAGTACAAGAATATAGTTTGTCAGTAAAGAATCATAAAACTTTTCATATTTGGAATTGATTGTTATTTATTACAAATGAATAAATGATAATTAAAGTGGGTTTATAAAGATGTTGTTTAATTATTAAGTTTTTAAAAGACTTAATTATGATGCATATTTTTACAAGTAAAGGGATAAAACTAAATCGTGTTTTTTTGAAGAATATAAGTAATCATAAGTTTGTACAAGGTATTCTATAATAACAATACATCAGTACATATATTTTATTTGACATTAAAATGAATGATTAGTAAGCAGTCTAGGTTAATTGCTATGCTATTAATTAAAGTTATTCACATTATTAATAAGTTAGGAATGACTATATGGAATAGTAAAATTATTTTGAAAAAGAACTAAATAACAGTAATAAATGCATATTGAACTAATTAATTTATCTTATTATTTTTTTTTTTTTAAACTTATTGACTTAATGAAACTTAATGGAGATGTAATAGAGATACTATGATGATATTTTTTTTTAATAGTAGATATTTTTTTAATAAAATGTTCTGTATTCCATATTTTTATTTTATTTTATTTTATCTATTTTTTTTTTTTTTTGAAAGTACATAAATGGGAGTAAACAAAGTTCATGAATATTGTAAATAATGTACATATTTTAGTGTTGAGTTTATTAATAAAATTTGTTAAGTTTGTTTTATAAACTTTGGTGTTGATTCAATTTCTCCACATCACAGTTACATAATCACAGATAATTAGAATTAAGATCTAATATTTGCACAACACAAATAACATTATTATTTAAGAGTTATATTTTCTTTATATGATTTTTCTTTAAGAAACTTCATTTATCATATCATTATTATGGTCATAGAATAACTAAAAAATATTTACACAGAATTATTGTATTATTTTTGGTTGCCACATATATTCTCAGATTATAAGATCATATCACATGTTTATTTAAAATGCCATAAGGATAATAAAAAATATATTATGTTATTATTTATTATTATACATGATTAATATTACAATGAGATTAGAGTATACATTGAAAATTATTATTATTTTTAATTATTATTAGAATTAGTCAGTTGTAGTTAGGAATGATATTACATCCCTTATCATGCTTAATTACATAAAATATAATTGCCTAGAATTATTTTAAAAGAACCTGAGATTATTTGAACTAGATTATTTAGATAAAGACATGAGGATTATTTTATTGAGATAATTTTAATTAAGTAAGTAACTATTGAAGATGTAGGAATGCTATAGATTTATTGTTTGAGATAATAGGAGGGAATAGTATTCTTATGCCATTGAGGTAGTATCTTATGAGATATTAGCTCAATGTATTCATCTTGCCACTTGTAAACTCACTTCATAGTCTCATGATTTTTATTAGATATTTATTTATTTAATTTAGGAAATAGAACTATATTATTATTTATTAGTTAAAGCTAGTTTAATGATTTATAGTATTAAAGAATATATTATTATTGATTGGATACATTTTTTAAGTAAACATGATTATTTATCTGAGCTATATATTTCCTGAAAGTGAGGGTATATATATATATATATATATATATATATATATATATATAACATGCTTTCATGTTTGTGTTAATAATGACTAATAATTAAATTTTCTTTTATACACATATATACGCGGAGAAACTTTTAAACAGAAAAAAGATACATGTAAAAATATTTAAGAACTTTTAAAGATACATTTTTTTAAAGTAGAAATTAAAAGTTCTTAATTTTTACTTGTACCTTTTTCCTGTCTAAAAGTTTCTACATGTATATATGTGTTTAAAAGAAAATATAAACATACACATACATAACACAGACTTACAACTATTTAGCTCTCATTGGAATTTAAGAGCTCATTCATAATTCATGTCATTAACAAAAATGGTTTTCAAATTGATTAGAAAGTTGAAGACTTTTTTGAATCATTTTTGTTGTAAAATGAACAGGTTCCATTTCTGTTTCATTACCTTTTTCTAAATCTTCTAAGGTATCTAAATTTATTACCAAATCTTTTTCCTACAGGCATTTAAAGTATGTAAAATTTAATGTGTGTGTATAAAACAGGGAAATCCTGATTTTAAGTGAAATATGAACTTCTTTATCACATAAAAGAAAACCACATAAAAAGATATTGAGAAGAAACATGAATCACATAACTTCAAAATCGCATTTTAAAAATCCGCACAAAAAGAGACCCAGGTGTATATTGTTTTTGTTTACAAAATATTACATTCCAATTATTAGTTTATAATTTGTTTATGAAAAATAAATTATATGGTCAGAAGCTTAAATAGATATTTATACTCCTAAATGAGACATTACCCATAATAGTTCCATTTAATAATGATTTTAGCTTTCATTTGTATTTGTAATTCAAACTTGTATACATTTGTTCATCTGCATAACAAGATGATTTCTTTCTTGTTTATTACCTAAATCTGAGTACACTTTAGGTTATGAAGAAGAAAGAACACTTTGTTACATAGATGAAAATGTGTGGGAATTTGAATAGTTTTATGTAGTTGAGCACATAGAAATTCATCACTACTCTTCTCAGAAAGCAATTGATTTTGGAAGTTTTTCACTCTGAAATCTGCTATCTTCACAATTTTTGTAAAGAACATAGACATTTATTTTTTGTGTTAGCTTGGCTGGAAAATGATTTATATTTATAAATCCTTTAAGGTGATACCAGCCGCTAATAATCATACAAATATCATTTCTCCAATACAATTTAGCATTTTAATTCTCCAACTTCTTGGCTTAACTATTTCTTTTATCAAAATTTACATTTTAAAACTATATAGACTTTTCTAATAAATTATTTTATTTGAGTAAAGTAAATAATTGACTGACTTATTGCACAAGAGTTCATGAAAAGTAGTCATAGAGCTAAAGTTCAAGGATCTTAAGCTCTAGTGCCTGTTATTCCATCAGTGCACTAAATTATGCAGAGTATTTTTAACCTGAGCATTTGTGGTTGGAGTAAAACTTTAGTTCTTATCTGACTAGATACCCACTTGATTATTGATTTCTAAAATCTCAAATTTTTTTGCTGTCATTGTACTTAAAACTCAGCAATTGTTTTTCACCTGAAATGAATATTAACTATTACATCTTTTTTTGTGAGTGTTTAATTCAAAAAGAAATCCTTACTGGAAAATAATAAAGTTCTAGATCAATCCCAGTTCCTTAAAACAGAAAATAATATTTTAATTTGCGAAATGCCGATAGTTGAAAACTGAAATAATTCGAGGTACTGCAAGATTTCATGTTGTACATTTATGATTTAGACTCAGTTAGTTAATTGTGAAGATATTTAAAGCTTCAAGCTTTCAAACCTAAATGCTTATGACTGGCGTAGATATATAGAAAGGAAAATTGAGAGAAGGGTGGCTGCCCTTTTCTTGTAAAATCTTTGTTGTGTATTTAGGTTTAACGTCATTTTAGACAGCTGTCCTTGACATCTGATTGGCTGTCAGTTAAGTATTGTAAGGAGTACTAGAGATTTGGCAGTATCTCGATTTATTTTAGTAAAACAGAAAAGAAAAAAGTGGGGGGGGGGAGGTATTTGGGAAATTATAACGAAACTATTATTTAAAAACAAACTTATTTGGGTGTCACATGATTTATGTGGAACGATAGTGGAATAATCCCCTAATTATAAAACTAGCATTTTTTTATCATTAAAATTATTTTTTAGTATAGAATTGACTGTTATTTGATTTAACAAATTCAATGTTTTATTTCCGTTTGTTTACACTGAAAAAAAAAAACTTTATAAAATATTATCATATTTTGGTTCAATTTAAGCTTTTCAATATATATTCTTTTCATTTTAAAAACTGCTTTGATCTCACACTGTCAGCGCAATATAGTAATTATTTTAGAAATCAGAATTATAAACAATTTATACAAAAATAAATATTTATTTTTAAAATTTAACTTTAATAAAACTTTTTTTTTACTTGTAAATTTATTTATTTTCATGAAACTTTTTAAAACCTTTAATCAAAATTTAAATTATTGAATGATTGTTTACACATAATGTTATCAAATGGAATTTAAGAAAGTAAAATAATTTATAATGTAATTGCATATGTTAAATCAATTTTAAGCTGTGGGGTGTAATTATTTTTTATAGACTTGTTTGTATCTGAATTAAATTATATAAGATTTATATTTTTGTTATAAAAAAGTTACTAAATTTATATATTTTGAAACTAAACGATTAAAGAAACACGCACCTTTTATAGTAAAATTTATTTATATTTGATATAAGAATATGTATTTATATCATTAAATACCACATTTGAATTTTAAACTCGCACTAATGAAGGCAAAATCAGAGACCTATCTGAGAATGTGGATAATGTAACAGTATATAATCTAATGTCTATTGTCTAGTCAAGCTTACAATATAGGATTCTACAATATTGTAAAGAAAAAATAGCTTTGGAATCATATAAGTTACATGCTGAGAAATTATTGAGATGTTGTTGGTAAAATATATATAATATATGAGAGTATTAGAAAAGAGACATTCACTTTTCCAGCCATGTTTAGGAGGCTATATAAAGACCATTAATAAGTTAAATAAGTAAAGCATTGTCAATATAATGTTATCAATCATATTTTTTATTGATTATTTAAAAAAATAGTGTGATGATCAAATTAGATCAGCACAATGAAATAAAAAATATAAAGAAAATTTTGATTTAATGTGGTTTATAGGAGAATAAAATTATGAAGGATGATAAAAATGAATTAATGGAAATGAAGCTACAGTTGAAGCAAACAAATATTAAGAGAAAAAAATGGAAGTATTAAAATGGCTGAAAAAATATAAAAGTAATTTACACTATAAAAATTATGACTTCTTAGTTTCAGAAAAAATAGCATGATTCTAATATTAGGGTTAATGATTTACTAAGGTGAACATAATGTTGTAGAAGAATTATAAAGTGATTCTATATTAATAAAAAAAAAGCTAATATTGTAATAATTTGGATAACAATAAAAAAAGTAAAATCTATATCTGAGACAAAGTCTAGAAAATTTAAAGGTATAATGAAATTTTAATTGAATTATTAAAAACTGATTAAAAGAAATTTGAATTTGTTGACATTTTGTTGCATTTTATGATTTCAATCATTATAATTAAAAACTCCATATGGTAAAGCAAAGTGATTTTAGAATAATATGTTTATTGTACAATTACTTTAATATCAATGTAATATATATATATATATATATTGCTATGCATACATCCAACACCCTTCCAATACCTAGTGCACAATATAAGGCCCAACTCTAATTTAAGCCCTATGATATTATTATTATTACTCATTAATTAATGTTTATTAGATAATGTTAGGGCACACAAAATGACAAAACAATAATCACAATCTAAGTTTTAAAAGCCCCAATATAAATAAACATTAAACCAAAATTCAAACCAAGTTGGTCAAATAGATATGACAACTAACCATTACAACAATTAACATTTAATGTAATATAATTACCAACACAAAATAACAATATACATTAGATCAGATGAGTGTACACAATTAAGAAAAATACATACATATAAATATATAATATTAAAGTAGAAAAAAATCAAATGTTTTTATTTTATTTTTTTTAACAAGTTGATAATGTTAAGATGTAACAAAGATGATGTTGCAATAAAGTAAAAAAGATGAGCATGAACTGGCTTAATATAAGTTATACAATGAGCATTTTTGTTCAAGAAAGAGAGAAACAAATCTTTTATCTGTGGGTAAAATCTACTATTCAGTATGTAAAGAGCTGAACTGAAAGTTTGAAGACCAGAATCAACCAATTCAGAGTTGTAATACTTAAAGTGAGGAGAAACATACAACTCATTAAACAGCTAAACAAAAAATTCAAATATTAATAAGTTGTAAACAAAGTAAATTGTAAAATTTCTAAAACCATAGCATAGATTCCCAGACCTAAATATAAAGCATGCAATAGGACAAATATTGACATTGTTCCAATCACCTTAAAGTATAAAAACAAATATAAGTAATGACAAAAGTAAATATGCAGTGCTAAGTGCATGGAGAATGTCATGGAAGGAAGCTCATTGTTAATTGCAGAACTAGGATTGATCAAAATCAATATGAAATTGTCTTATCTCTCCATGCCTAAGTTAATAAATTTCAAACCAATCCATCATGAATTATCCTTTTTACTTTTCATTTCAAAAGTCCAGTTCAAAGTCTAGTAAAGTCAACATATCCAGTGGATGTTTGAATTCCCAGATATGCATGAAGGAACCACCACAGATTATGGGAACAAGTCATTAGAACAGTGCATAAACAAACTATAAAGCCAAGTTATAAAGTTGATGTCATCTACATTTATTTGTTTGTATGCTTTACATCAGTAGGAACCCACCTTTGTGCATACCACAGAAAGGCCATCCCATTACATATGCTGCATCCAATTATTGGACATTAATCAAATATTTCAATATTGCAATTTTCAACACATTTAGTCACCTATGAGTTTCACATGAAGCTAACAATTTTTCTGCTTGAAAATTGTTTATCAGTATCACCCTCCCCTATACATATAAAATATATTCAATGAATAGTTAACATTTTTGTGTATTAATATGCAATTTTATAGTTTAAACATAAACATAACTTAAAATTCATTTGGATATGACAGGTTGAATTTGAATACAGAAGCATACTAAGAATCTAAAATGTAAACAAAATAGATGATAGTCAACAACTAAACCTGAGTTGAAATGGGGAGCTTATATAATAAAAAAAGAAAAGACCAAATTAGGTTATCAGTTCCTAGAAATATAAAATCTTAGTTTGACATGAATCGTAAAAGTGATAACGATGACCAATACTTCCATGATGGAAACCATAATAAGAAATAGCTTATATAGTTTGAAAGTCAAGACCATAAGTACAATATAAATTAAAACAAAGTATCAAACAAAAAAAGTTCCATGATTACAAGAAGGGAAATGAAAATGCTTTGAGTAGAAACTAATAGTAATAAGGGAAATAAAAAGGAGATGCTAATTGAAGTAATTAGAAAAAAATCAAGAGATAATATTGTAGATAGTATAGACAAGGAAGAGAATGTAAATGTATCTGGGGGAGGGTGACTTCATTAGTAAATGTCTAGGTCCCCAAAACTCCAGATAAACCAATGGAAAAGAAAAGAAATAACAATGATTTATCAATAAATCAAATGATGCAGATCATGTAACAAATGTTCACCCACATGGCTAACAAATTATTAGACAAGATGGTTGATATGATAGCAGGTATCATCTAACATCAACAAATACAATAAATTTCTTTGAAAATATGGAAAATCTATCTGAAAAGATAAAAGTAGACCAGCAAATTATGAATGCAGATATGTCTACAAAGATGGAATATGTAATTGAAAAAAATGGATAAATTGAAGGCTGATGTAAAAGCACATAAACAACAGATGGTGGATAACATAACTGGTAACTTGTCAAAAAATTGACAATGTAAAAGTAGAATTGAAAAATCATATGTCATAATTACAAACCAACATTAATAACATATGGAAATGGGAAGAAGCTGAAGAGAAAAGTGAAGACAAAACCATTACTACAGTAATCAGAATTAAATAAACAGGTGATGATTCTGAACTTAAATTGGAATTAAATCAGAAAAACTCTGAAGTTAATCATGATTTTATTGATGAAACCATGAAAATTAAAATAATTCCAAATACTAAAAATATTAATGAAGATTTCATGATTAAAATGCCAGTGATGAATGAAATGTCTGAGTATATGGGAGTACACTAGCATAATGAAATTCATCATGAAATTCAATTTGGAAACATTTTTTAGAAATAATGTTTACAAACCAAGTGACAGTTACCAGGATGGAATATTTTTATATCAGACCACTTTTATAGAAAAGAACTGTCACAACAATGATAAAGTTTGTGAAACTTTAGAGGAAGCAACTATACTTAATTATCTCATGTGTAAATTAAAATAGTCTAAAGTTGTTTTTAATGGATGAGATGATCTAAATCAAAACAGCAATCTATGAATAATATTTGAAATTACTACTTCATATATGAAGAAACAAAAAGGTACTATGTTCCATAAATTGTGTAATACCTATGAAGATCCATTTACCTTCATTAAGTGTGTGAACACAGATGCTTAATAAACTTATGATAAAAATGGACCAAGAGGATTATGACCCTGAATATGGAAACATGATTATAAAACATGGAATAATCAAAACATTTTTTTTATTACAACAAAAAAAAATTATAAGATATGAATTTGAATCATGTAAGGAGTATCTTAGGACTATGATTAATCAGATTGAAGAATGAAAATGGAAAAGAGGAGAACACACAACCTAGAATTGGTTTTAAAATATATTTGATAAATGAACTCTTGGAAAGAAATCATAGCTTTATTTCCAGAATCCATAATGAAGTATATTATTATCATGGAAATGGAGATTGATGACGTTAACAAGTTCTTTCATTCATAAGTGAATTACAACTAACATGTCTAACAGATGCTGGAGAAAATCTAGTCAGTCTTAAGATTAAAGAGCAGGATTGGTACCATTAGATAGACCTATACATAAATAATGCATAGGTTAGCTAAGACAAAATTTAGCTGCACATAATCAGATCTTCCACATATAAGCCTTTAGTATACTATCCTAAAAGTAACAAATATGATCTTGAGTGACTTAGATCTGATAACACCAAATATATAAATAAAGATGCAATGTATAAAAATACTCCCAAGAGAAGAATAAAAGCAAGTAATCAAAATCCAAATATTACATGATCAGCTAATAAATATATAGAGATGTTAAGCCAAAATTTCTTTGCAAAAAGAAAACAAAGTTTTTCTTTTCTTTTAGGGGAATGTGATTAAAAACAAAGTAAACATACCCCAACATTAGAGGGCAATTGTGACACAATTTCCCAAATATATTATATTGACCCATGCTTATGCTCACAGATCACCTATCAAGGGAGAAAAGGATAAATAGAGGCAGAAAATGGTATTAATGAGTGAAAGGTATAACAAATTCAGGGAGACAAGTAACAGATCCACCACCAACTTAAAAGAAAGTACAAGGCTATACATCACAAAACAGAAAACCCAAAAAATCATCAACAATATATATATTTGAGCAAGGTAGTGAGAAACATGGATAAGATAATAAACCATTAATGTCTTGAAAAAAAATCATGGACCTACCTTAATCAAACCTGAGTAAAATTAAAGAATTAAAGATAGAAATAATCTTTATACTTTTACTGGGGAGGGGATTTGTTATGGATACCACCAACACTCCTCCAATACCTTGTACACAACATGAGGCCCAACCTTAATTCATGCCCCATGATGTTAGCATTACTCATTAATTAAATGATATTAGGAAATGTTAGGACACATAAAATAACAAAACAATAATCACAATCTAAGTCTTAAAGCCCCAAACTAAATAAACATTAAACCAAAGTTTAAACCAAGTCAGTCAAATAGATACAACAAATAACCAAATGTTTCTTTTATTATTTCTTTTAACAAGTTGTTAATGTTAAGATGTAGCAAAGATGATGTCAACAATAAAGTAAAAACGATGAGCATGTACTAGCTTAATATAAGATATACAATGAGCTTTTCTGTTTAGAAAAGAGGAAAAAACACTATCTGTGAGAATAATCTACAATTTCCTATGTAAAGGAGCTGAAAGGAAAGTTTGAAGACCAGTATTGACCAATTCAGAGTTGCAATACTTAAAGTGAGGAGAAACATCAGCTCATAAAACATCTAAACAAAGAATTAAAATGTTAATATGTTGTAAACAAAGTAAAGTGTTTGAATTTTTAAAACCACCATTGATTCCCTGCTATAGATTCCCAGACCTAAATATAAAAATATGCCATAGAAAATATTGACCTTGCTCCAATCAACTTAAATTATAAAATGTAACATTTAAAAAAAAGTCTTTTATAAAGATTCTAGAAAGTGAGGAGAAAGTCATGTTGATCATAGAGCTAGGAATTGTCAAGATCGATATGGACCTCTCCACATCTGTATTAATAAATATGAAATCATTCTGTTATGAATTTTCCTTTTTATTCCTCATCTCAAAAGTCCTGTTTGAAGGCTAGTAAAGTCAACCTATATAGCAGATTTTCAAATCCCCAGATAATGTATTAGAAATTGTCTATGTGAACTATAAAGCCAATTTATAAAGTTGATAACATCTACATTTATTTGTTTGTATACAACAGGGCTAAATACCTTTAATTTAAGATTTGTGAAATAAAATTAAAAAGAAATTTTTTCATTCATAATATTACCTTGGATAAATAAAATGTTTGAGGTATGCCTTTAATTATGAAGTAGTGCGATGACTATAAATGGGGAAACGTAACACGTTACTTAATACATATATAAATTAAACATTGATATATGTATAATACATACACTTTTTTATTTGATTACTCCAAAGTTTGTGTTAATTGTTCCTTATTATATATTTTCTTTGCATATCTTTTTAATTATTTATGTCAGGAACTTATAATTCTCTTTCATCGCACACATTGTACTTAACAGGAAGATCTTTTAAATCATCATGGCATTAAATAAGAGATAAGAAAGTAAATAAATACTATGTATAGCAATATTGTAATGAATATAAAAATCATTCACGTTAATTGGGACATTTAGTGGCTATTCTTTATGAGATCAAGATTTGGGACATTGTTATAAAACAATCATAAATAAAGAATGATCATAAACACCTAAATGAGTTTTCCCTAATTTTGTTTTAAATTTTTTGTTCAAATACTAACCAATGTATATACGATTATTAAATTTATTCAAATGTTAAAACAGAATTTTTGGTTTATTTTTCTCTACTTAAATTTTACTTAGTCATATCCTTCCACATATATTTACAATCATTACTTGCATGTATACAACATATCTTATCCACTCCCGTTAACAGACATACAGTTATTTTACACATATTCAGACTGGTGATACAAATATATCCTGAGCCAGAGGATCAACCAACATCTCCCTGAATTCGAAATCCAGAATAGCGGAAGTAAACTACAATATGGATGAGGGAGATTAAAGGTTGAAGCCATAGTTATTTAGAACTTACTCTCTCCTCTTCTAGGTATGGGATTAATGTGTGTGGGGCATGCATGAATGTGGACAACAGAGACACACTCTTTTATTTATTAGGAGGAACCCTCCCACCTTTGTGCATACTAGGGAAAGGCCATCATATATATATATATATATATATATATATATATATATATATATATATATATATATATATATAAACTATCTAATTTCCAAAAAAAAAATAAAAAAAATTAAAATAAAAAATAAAATAAAATACAAAATAAAATTTCAAATAAAAAAAAACTAAAAAAAAAAAAAAAAATAAAAAAAAAAAAAAACTAAATAATATAAAATAATATAAACTTCTCAATCCTTTCCTTTTCCACCTTAAATTTTAATTTTTTTCTCAATTTTTTTTAATTTTTATCATAAAAATTTAAAATTTTAATTTTTAAAATTTATTTTTTTTTTTTTTAAAAAAATTAATTATAAAATTAAAATAATTTTGTTTTTTTTTTTTATTTAAATTAAAATTTTAAATTTATATAAATTTTTTTCTTAACTTTTTTTTATTAAATTAAATTTAAAAAAAATAAATAAAAAGGTGGGTTTAAAAAAATAATTAAAAGATATATATATATATATATATATATATATATATATATATATATATATATATATATATATATATATATTCTGTTTTATATGATTAATTGTTTTATATATATGATTACAAATAATTTTTAATATATTTACGTAAAATGATGTATATCAAAGTTGTGGGTATAGAAAGTTTAACTTGTAATTAAACTATAGTAATTTTCTATGTGTATAATATTAAAAAAATTATTTGGGCTAACTAATGAGTGCTAGATCAGCATCAAAATGCACTTTTTGGGAATCAATAATCTTTTTTCCATCTTTAATCATATGTTTCAGAAATGTGTGATGGAATAGAAGTTTGAAATATATCTAAAATTATATACATTAAGTTAAATTTAAATATATCTACGTGTTACTCACTTGAAAAGTGAAATAGATATTTCAAAATGCACCCACAGTGAAGGAATTTTCTGACTTCTGGGATGATGGATAATTGCAATAGAATTCAGCTAATATGAAAGATGTATTGATAAAAAAAACTTGAACATATAAATATACATTACACAAAACAAAATTGCAAAGATGAAAGTTTTAAGATAATGCCAATTAATAATCAACTTATAATCATACTATGTGGAATACACTATTCTTATCAGATTAATAAAGTTAAGCATTGGAAAAATGGTCATCAAGAATATTTGAGATTTGTAGAGCAGTCATTTTTTGCCCAGTGCAGTTTGTGATAGATTTGACAGATTCAGTAGTTACATATTTATCTATCAAAGTTCAACTCTAAAACTTTTGTGTTTAAGTAGGAATGACTTCCCAAATGATGATCTCTCAGTTATTTAATGACTATTTCAAAGCATAAATAGCATTTTAATTTTCCTAATAGTTGGATTTTCTTATATATAACAATGCGATTATGATAAATTTATAGTTATAGTGATGAAGCAGATTATTTCTTATTGTTTCAAATTTCTTTCGTAAAAATATCAATTATCCATGTTAATAATTTAGTGGAAAAACATAACTACTTAATATTCATGAGGAAAAGAAGAGGAGGATTAAATTTAGAAAACAAATCATGAAATTATAAAAATTTCGATAATTAGAAGTAACAAGTCAAATAATTTAGTAGAAAATTTCTATCTATGATGAAGAATATAAACTATGATTTTATTTTTCTATTTTCTTTATCCTAGTTTATAATTATATAATATTACATAGTTACAGTGATTTTATTGTGCTTCTGATAATATTGCATTTACAAAGTGAGTTTTGATAATTTGGAGCTATCAATTTTGAAGTATTTGGGAAAAAAAATCAGTAATAAAAATTAACACAATAACATTTAACACTTTTTTTTATGCATGTAAAGACAATTTTACTATAGATCTGGGATTTGTAGAGATATTATTCTTTTTTCATCAGTAGTGTTAGGCTAACCTAAAATTAAATATATATTTTGAAATGCTGTATTTATTAATATTATGTACATGATTTGTAATTATTTATTCACACAGGTTTTAAAATAAATTGAAATGAACTCTATGTTAAGAAAGTTAATTCCTAGATGTATTGTTAGTGGCTATATTTAAATTTAGTATGTACTTGAATGTAAGTGTTCTTGGCTTTTTTATATATAATGCAATGCAATGATAGTGTCACACTTGGAAAATGATTATCTTTCTAGGGTTTTACATATATATATATATATATATATATATATATATATACTATATATATATATATATAGTAACGATCACTCAATCTGCCTCTGATCATGGAGGGCACCATCAGATCACTGCATATATGGAAATTTTTTTACCATGATCAAAAGTGGATGGTGATGATGGTTTGCTCCGACTAGACCCAGAGAGACAGCAAGAGATCTTAACTATTGTTCAGAAAGTTGAGAAAATGAAACACATAGACAAACGTCAGCCAAAATAATTTAAAATAATATGAAAATTTTATTAAATTTTATAAACAAACTAAATTAAATCTAGAAAACTGAATATGAAGGTTTGACCTAGGTCTTTTTTAAGCATATTCATCAGAGATTGTATATGAGTTCTGCAAATCTGAAAACATTAAATGTTTTGTCATCAGGGTTTGTTCTCTCACCTACAATTTAAAAGGGAATTAATAGTATCTTCCTGCTGGTGATTTATAAAAGAATAAAAATTCTAGCTTCCTAATTCAGAGAGATAAAAAAAAATAATACAGTCTTGTAGGAAATCAACGAACAGCATGAGATGAACAATCTCTAGTACATTGGACTAGAGACTTCATATTGTCTCCAGGATAGTTCATGATGTACCATGTTTAAAGCAATTCATGGTTGATTTCACATACAAGATAAGACAAACATGAAGTAGGATTACAATCTTATGTAATCTAGAAAAGAAGAAATGAAATCTCCAACAATTGAAAAACTAGAATAACAAACACGCTAAACCAACAGCCAAAAGATTTGCAGTTTTCAAGAAATGCAAACTAAATATATTTAAAATTAATTTTATTACAATAGAAGAGGGAAAGGTGAGCAAACTGAAATTACAAAAAACTGTGAGAGCATTTAGTAAGGGTTAATAATAAACTAAAGAAAGCATAGTAAGCATATAAAATGTAATTTCACAATACATTCCCAATAAATAAAATTGAAACAAATTTGGAATCTTAAAATTAAGATTCCAAGACACACTGCAAATACAAAAAAAAGCAAATACATATAATAAATATGAGATTAAATAACTATTAAAACTTTGTTCATCAGACTTATTTTTATATTGAGTAGAGATTTACTAGAGATTTAGATGCCCTGGAAGAATAAAAAATATTTTTACCTTACAGTGAAATGGAGACCATGGAGTTTTTCAAAGAGTGCATGCATTTATTTTGAGTTCAGTTTTCAGGTTGTTTCATTTCTTCATGGTGGCAAGTGTAGAGGCATATTTTGGGATCCTTTTTACTTCAGAAATTTATGGCATGATGGAAGAACAGCTTGAAATCAGGAGTCTATCATTAGGTAAGTTAGCAAGGCATGTTAAGGTTGGAATACTCTTAGCAGTCAATTTAGACATCTTGTGGAAGAAAACTTTAAGAAAAAATTATATCCGGACTGCCAACAGTACGAATCTCAGCAGGCTAATATAAAATGAATAGTAGACTTATAAGCTGAATAAATCATTTTGAAACATAATTAGCTTGGTCAAGCCAAGAATAAAATGTCTGCAATTTTTTGGGTTATTTATACTTTCTCACTATCTCCCACGTAAACTTTCTTGTTTTTCAGTTATAGGCCTTAGCCCAGGGCAAATCTTTATCTCCCACTCAACCTTACTTAATAATTCTAATCAGGGATTACCTTTTAGAACAACAACACAAATTTAAATCTCTGCTTTTAAAACTGAACTAAAAATGGATTGTAATTAAAATAAAAGAAACAGGAATGCAATTAAGTTTCCAAAATTAAAAACTTTCTCAAAAAAACAAAAAAACAAATAAAAACAAAGATTAAAACTTTTAACTTGGAAGGTTTTTACAATTTGACAAAAAAAAAAGCATTAGAAGAAATTTATTTTAAAATAAATAAAATCTATTAAAGATTATTTTTAAAATTACAGCATTTTATAGTATAGCTGCATATGTGTGCTATATCCTATAGAACTTTCAAATAACTTTATAAAAATTGTGAAAGGATCTTTGAATCAGATACAGCATCCAATTCAATATATATATATAACATTCATAATACTTCATATGACGGAATTAAAATCCATTATGTTGCCTTTATAAAATATTTTAATATAAAAATACATAATATAACATTCATTAAAATATTACTATTGTTGTAAGGTTTTGAGTTTTATAATTATAATTTACTAGTGGTTTTATTTGATTGCATATAGG
The DNA here is from genome assembly GCA_028023455.1 of Epiperipatus broadwayi. NCBI lineage: Eukaryota > Metazoa > Onychophora > Udeonychophora > Euonychophora > Peripatidae > Epiperipatus > Epiperipatus broadwayi. The sequence continues at coordinate 378,265 of JAQFVV010000386.1, forward strand.
GATATATTGTAATAGTAAAAATAATAAATATAACAGTAAGTGTCTATTATATACAGTTTTTCAATCTGCAGAAGTGCTTTTGATTAATTTCTTAATCCTCCTCAACTGCTGTTAAATTCAAAAAAACATAATGGCAGTTGAAGAGGATTATACTTTTGTTGATTGAAAGATTGTATATAATAGTTAATTACCATTATATTTATTATTTTTAATGTTATTGCAATAGTTTTTAATTTTTGGACATTTTATTTGTATTATATCCACATTTTAATTCTATGATTAATTACATCCATTATTTTCCCCTCTCTATTAATAAACTGACTAAAGTATTTATAGTTGTTAATATCTTTTAATTTATTCATAAATATTTTTTTCTTCTTTTGAGAAAATCCATTGAACCTTACTTTTATCTTTATCTTTAGACCTCACTTCTTACTTTCATCTGATAACTCTTGCAATTTTTCTTGAAGCTTTGAAGCATTATTTTCAAATTCTAGATGACTTAAATAGTTTATATTCAGCTTGATTCTGTTAATTTCCTATTTTAATTCTTAAAATACTTAGTAAAATTGTGGTAAAAAGTTTTGGAAATGTGGAGTCACCTTGTTGTATATTCTTCTCAGTGTTAATCTTCTTATTATCACTATACAATCTAATATTTGCTGTTGCAGTTTGATAAATATTTTTTAGAATGTGACAATATCCTGAATGTATATTTTGATGCTTCAGTGCTATAATCATTGAAGAAATACTTATAGAATCAAATGCTTTTCATTATTTATAAATCCAACACATAATTGCACTTCATATTTATTGATCCTTTGAATAATTTCTCATAATTAATGTATGTGATTTACTGTGCTAAAATAATTTTTAAAACCAACTTGTTTTTCATTGGTTAAAGACCACAGTTTATAGTAGATAAGATGTAATTATCATAATAAAAGTTTTGTATAGATCTGATAAACGACTGTTAGTTGTGTAATTTCAAATTTTTTCTTTAGCGCCCTTTTTTAAAATATCAATATTATTACTGCATTTTTAGAAATTTGATATATAACATTGTCAACAATGATATCAGTTAAAATTCTATCATTATCTGGAGATTTTCTCTTCTTTATAAATCTATTTGCATATCTACTTGTTAATTTAAAATGCTGGACAATTCATAAGAAGTTGTAATTATAAGTGATATATTTCTTGTTTTGTTTATAGCCATATTATTCTTTATAAAGTTCTTCCACACATTACATGATGTCATCTCTTTTTTTAGAAATAGTTTCACATGTTCTTATTATTGTAGAAATATTTTCTACTAACATCAAAATGTTATTTTACACTTTTGAGACTTTTGTCATTTTATATAGCTTCCTTGCTTTTTCATAATTATATTTTCTTATATCATTATTAATTCTTTTTTATATCATTTTAAAAAGTCTAGATATTCATTTTTTCTTAAGGTATCATTTTTATATATTTTCATACTGCTTTTTTTCATATACTGACTTATATTAAATTTAGTCATAAATTACTTCTTTTTTATGCAATCTACCTTTGTTTAGTTTTTAATAATGTATCAGTTGTCTTCCTGTGTGAACCATCTTCAAAATCTGTTAATATTTCATTGGAATTTTTATGTAAGTTTCTAAAAAAATATTAATTATGAATACTGTTTTTCTTAACATTTTTTGCTTCTCTAATTTTTCATTAATATCTTATTAATTGATGATCACTTTCTGTGTTGAATTTATTAAGAACATTATAGCCTTGAAATATAAGTTTTCTGTTAGTCAAAATATAATCCAGTTCTGCTTTACATTTATATGTCTAATACATACAACATTTTTTAAAAAAAGAGAGTTCATATTATATAGATTTATTTTTTTGCAAACTCTAAAAGCCTGTTTTCTTTATTACCATAGTCAAATTTACTCACAACAATTTTAACTTTTAATTGCTTGTGAATTCTAGCATTAAAGTTTCTCATGACAATTTTAAAATGATGTTTGTCCTCATCAAAAGCCTTTTGTATATCCATATAAATATCCTGCACTTAATCATAACCAAACTTGACACTCTGTTTAATACACTATCTATCTCCACAGTATTTTTTATTTAGGACAAATCTCATAACATGTGCACTTGCAATATTTATGCTATTAAATATTGGTCATATCCACATTTTAAATCAATTGTCTTTTTATATTTTTTTTTAATTGTATAACAATATCTTATTTAATATTATCAAGCTTGTTTTTACTATTTATGCAATTTCCTTCACATGAAAACGATTTACAGTTGTAGATATCTAATTAAATAATCTATCATTAAATCGCAACTTGTGTCTGTAATCAGATAATTTTAACACCAAGTTCCTTCAGTCTCCAACTGGTGTCTTTGCTATAAACTTAAATCTCTCTGGAAATAAGGACCATAATATAGTTTAGTCTATCATGACAATAAATATCTATTTAAAAAAAAATATTCATACATACATTTATTCTGCCTTCAAGAGAAGATTCAACTAATATTTCAGTTAAGAAATATCAGACAACTGAGAAGAAAAAATATGGTGTTTCTTGATCTTAGAGATAAAAAGTTAATAAATTCATTATCCTGGCTTATGAATTTTGGTGTGCAACCCATTTATATAGTATTAACAACTGCAATTATAACAATATTTGATAAGGACATTAGTAATTTGCTTGGCTCAATTCTTTTAATTAAGGTTTCAAAAAAGAATCAATTGCTTCTTTTTAGTTAAAAGCAAATTCCTTTCTGCAACTATATAACTCAATAATATGATACAATAAGAAATATAATAAATAGAAAAATCGAAATTAATATGACAGATTGTGAGCTTGGTTGCACAAAAGATGCCACCTTCAGATTTCTAAGTTCTTAATATCACTATTGCCATTCAATAGTAATCAAATTCGATCTTTAAAATATGAAAATCATTTTATTAATAATATGCATATATGTTAAAAAGTGTGGATAGATAACATAGCTCACAAATATTAATTATGTTGTGTATATAATTTTACATAAATTGAGTTAATTGATTTTTTGTTACTTTCTTTTTATGTTTAACGCAGATAAATATTTACAATTATAAATTTTACGAAACAATAACTAAATCATAATAATATGTAGCTTTATTAAGTGAAGGAACCTGTAAAATTGGAATAATGAGTATATATAAATATGTTAATTATTTAAATAAAACACAATCATATGTTTGCTAAACTTTGTAAACATTTGTTTAAAGTTTTTAAAAAGCATCTATGTTTAATGAAAAATCTGCATGCATGATTAACATATTCTTGTCTTAATTGATTTAATATCAAAAGCTTTGAGATAATCTAATTTTTTGTTAATATAAACAATATGAGTTTATTACATAATATTTTTGAATTATTAAACTTCAAACAGTTTAGTTATGCATCTAATAAATCTTCCGCTTCTGACATTTTTAAATATTTATCAACCAAAAAAAATATTTATATTTTTATTTAATATTTATTCAAAGCATTAATAATTATATTAATACGGTGTTTTTTTTTTTTTGTAAAAAAATAATGTTATAATTTTTCTGACCAAAAGTGTGTAAAATAATTATTCAGTCAAACGATCTAATCAAATAATATGACATTTAATAATAATTATATGTTGGACTATTAAATGTTTTTAGAAAAATTCAAACTTTATTTAAATTTTTCAAATACATTCAGCTGTTACTAATAGCATGCAGGTTAGTATATAATGCAACATTTTTAAGTGGTATTATTTTCTTTTCTCCAGGTGTTGCTGAACTGACCTGTGATACTATTAGCATAGGAGTCAAACTATGCCTTTTAAATTTGTATTAAATTTAATGAGGTGCTCTAATCAACTAGGATCTTCTGCCAAAGACAACAACCTATAGAAATTTTCCATATTCTGATTTCTCCACTTTTACCTAAGATCAAGGTGAACTAATGGCTTCCTAACTCTATAAATTTTTATACTAGATTGATTTATGGTGTTATTTGCCACTCGCTTGTTAGCATCTCGTTTGATTTTTTTTTTTTTTAGTTTTTGTTCCATATCCAGTATTTTTGTATTTTCCTCAATTGAACATATATATATGAACTGCTAGTTTTAGATTCATATGTTTGTTTTAATCATCAATTTGTGCTCTTTCAATACAGCGATGATACTGGGCTCACCAATATTCTATACATTCTTCCATATTTACATGGATATTTCATAGATGAAATTTTTGTTTTTCAACATCTAAAGTTTAGATTTATAGATTTTAGATGCCTTATAATATGATATGGATTTATAAAACTGTACTGATAAATTATATTGATTGCATATTTTATTTTAGTTTGTCTTCTATTAAGAGAAGGCTGGATATGAATTAATTAAGCGGATTGATGTCCAATTGGGCCTCATTCTGAAGAGGCGAGGGCAATCAAAGTTTATGTCATTAAAAATTGTATGTAAAAAAATAAAACTCATTACTTTAAAAATTGAATAATGTGAAACATCTAAATATATTCCATTTTTTTATATATATTATTATCAGTCACCTATATTATAAATACAGAGTTGATTAATTGCATTGCAGCTCCACCAATTCTCCTGCTATATGTACTGGGCATACACAGTCACAAAAAATATATATATCACGTGTTATCTTTAAATCAATTACATTGTCCTAATAAATTAGTATTACTTATTTTATTAAATTGTGATTTAAATTTTTTAATTATATCTGAATTATTTCTACAGCAAGACAATTAATTTTAATATAGATTAATTAGTTTATACAATGAACAATTCAATAAACCTATCAATATATTATACTCATTTTTTGTTACATAAAATATTAGAAAAAAAATATCTTAGTTCAATTGATTACTTCAAAATCTTAAAAATTACTCTAAAAATATAAAACTCTAAACTCGTGACAATTTTTTAATACTTTTTAATTAATAAGCAATAATGAAAACATCTACGGTATTTTAATGTAAATTCAAAAAAGTTTAAATCAGTATAAAATATTTATTTTCAATTATTATCTGCCTTTACAAAGAAATCTTATCTTTCTAACTATTGTTCAGTTCAAAATAAGATAATGATGTAGGCAGAAAATATAAAACTGGTAATACCAAAAGAAAATTAAATGAAATAAGAAAAAATGCAAATGAAAAGCAATGCGATGCTTTGCACAAAATTTTAAAAATACACAATGATGACGCAGAAACGGAAGTGGCCAAACTTAAAGTTGAAAATATATAAATGAAAATGCCCTAGAAAATATAATCAGGATAATAAAAAGGATATAGATAATATTCATGAAAAAATATATTTACAAGGAGAAAACATTATCATGGAAATGATTCAATATACTGTGCCTGAGAATGAAGAAATAATTAATAAATTATTAAATATAACAGATGACAAAAGATAGGCCAAACAATTTAGCAAACTTAGCCATTAAAAATAAGTAAATAAGCATATCACCTAGATTTTAATTCAACTTAAAAATATTCCTCTGAGCAAAAAGCTAGAAAATATTTTTAAATATTGTACTATATTACTTCATTATAGATGATATATATTTTGTTTAAATTATAATATTCCAATAATAATTTTTTTATATTAAAAAATAGGAATTTATTTATAAAACTTAGAACCTTGTTTTGAAAAGGCACTGCAAATAATATTTAATGCCCCCCTCCACCACTAACTAAATCCTGGCTTGATTATAACAACAATAATTGTTTTGTTTCTTTTGATGTTTTTTGTTGTCTATTTAAGATTTCCTGTGACAGATGATGGATAACCATTCTTCTTGAGAATTAGTTCTTTGTAAGTTTTTTCCCAAATCACTGGTTTTTGAACAATTTTTTTTTGCTCTGTTCCATAGTGATAGTATGAAACCACCATACTTTGTGTTTCTGGTGTGTTATAAGTTATATGCTAAGTATTTTTCTGCGCCTGTTAGTTTTTTATAAACTGTTTGCCATGAGAGAGTGCTTTCACAAAATCATCCATGTTCTGATTCTATTGTGGATTTAATTTTAATAGAGTAAAAGAAATTTAGTCAGAAACCAGTGATATTAAAAAAAGAAAAGATTTATGTTAAACAATCTCTCATGAAGAATGACTACATAGCATATTCCAATAAGAAAACTATAAATTGGTATAAAAATGAATAACAACTATTGGTATCCATATATATCAGGAATTGTAGACAAACTAAAGAAAATATGTAATCAACACTCAAAGTTATAGCATACTGCAAAAAATCCCAATTTTTGCAAAACATAAATTTGAAATGATAAAAACAAAACTTGTGTCTATAAAATACTATGTGAGGATATACATTGATGAAATTGGTTGCCCTATTAAAAAGTGATTGGAAGAGCATTATCAATGAACACATGTTCAAATGGGAAGATACAAAAATATTTGATAAAGACCAAAATGTATAAAGAATAATTTTTTAAAAAAAATGCTCATATGACAGTGCCAGATAATCTCATAAGTAAACATAGATGTGATAATTCATAATATTATCTGGACATTATATCCAGAAACCATTAATTAATCTTGCCTTTAGGAAATGTGGAGAAATCAAAATATCTTTAGATAAGCATAGGAAATGTCTACTAATTCTTGCCTTTGGAAAATAGTCTAGCTTGTCAGAGCATCATGTTAAATTTAGTATTCACGAATCTAAAGAAACATTCACATTTGATTTCCATGCTAGTACCATTACGGGTAGCATGCCAACACTTGAAACATTGTGTTATATTATTAACAATTGAACCTATTTGAAAAGTTTATGTAAAGTTTGAAATTTTTAAAGATACCATTTATTATTAGATGATGGAAATAGACCAACATATAATTATTATTAAGATGTCATCATCAGAAATTATCAGACCCATGCTTTCATATTTATTTATTCATTTAGCATACAGATTTAGATAGCTTAATTATTAACAAAATATCATTAAGAAATTTGTAGGGATTATAACCATGAGATAGATTTTCTAGTATCATTATCAAATACTTCAATTATGCCATTTAAACTGCAATTCTGACAGTCATTAACTCGGTGATTTATGGTTTGCATTTGAGCATATTTGATTAGTGAATGATAAATTTCATTTGTGAAGTAGATGAATGCAACAATCATGGATTGTCCTAAATCTGTTGGTGATAGACAACTTATGTCTAGGAAGATTAAATCCAGTTGTTTTTATTGTTGGATCTGAAAAATTACATTTGTTTGAAATCTTATAAAAATATTTAACACCATAATTCTGTAGATTCATGGATTAATATTACAAAAAGAATCTTGATTTGTCTTAGAGGGGGAAATTAGAGTTGAATCACATATGTGAAATTATAGATTGAATTATTGGCAAGTCCAATCTGCTTAATTTTTTTTATACACTTTGAGGCAATTTCTTTTCTGATATCAGATAGAGGAATATGTAACAGAACAGGAAGCTACTGCAAAGGGGTGGATGTAAGTGTGTTACTATTTAGAAATTTAGTGTGAGAATATTTTCTCCAAATCAGGGCATAATATTAACTAGCAGAAGACTAATGCCAAGAAAGCTGTTCATAAAATACTTGTGAATATCACAACTCTAAATAGTCCAGTCAGTTTTGCAAGGACATTATTCTGAGAAATTAAAAATTGATCTACCTTGAGATAAATGAAAAAGATAAGCTATGATCTAAGAGCATTCCTCTAAATAGGATGTGGTATGAGTCTAAAAAATAATTATCTATTGATTAGATGGAAAATTGAATGTACTTTTTTCATTAAGATTAGCGCTAAGCAGACTGCTTACATATTATTTTAAGTATAATTATAGCTTCACTAACGAATGCGAAAAAAGTTGCATATTTATAATTAAGATTAAGAGTAAAATCATAGTCTTAGAAATTTTAATGAGAAACTTTTTTTTCAGGAATGATCTCTTTTGAAGCCAAAACAATATCATCTGCATAAATAAATTACCTATTTCTGTATCTGGAAGGCCACTGATGAATATATTAAATAAATTAGGTGAAAGAACTGAACCTTGTTACAATCCATTCTGTAAAATTTTGTATCTACCATGATGATCATTTACTATCATTTGATCTTTTTTATTGTGAATCAAGTAAATTAATGATTTTTCTGTATTTAAGATTTTTAAAAAGTTTTAGACCATATTTTTAAGCAGTAGAATTTGGAGTTAGATCAATAAAGATAGTGCCAGTATTTAATTCATTTTTCCAAGCTTTTTTCAATGTAAGTTGTTAACATAAAATCTGATTACACTAACTTATTCCTAGCCTAAAACCAGCTTACTCTAGAAGTAGACAACTCAAACATTAGCAAAATTTTGTTAATATGATTCTTTCAAAAAATCTTACAGACAGCAATTAATAATGATATTGGTTGATAATTTTTTGTTTCATTTCTGACTTTGTTTTATTGTAAGACTGCTATAGTTTTGGTTGTACCGAATTTTTGGAATAATTTCTGCATGAGTAATGTTACTGAATAACTTTATCAATCATGCTTTAGTTTTAGTTCCTAATTTTTTTAAAGCCTCTGTAAATATGTTATCTTTCTTGGAGATTTTTTCTGATATAAGACTATCAAGGGTAATTTCAAATTTAGTAATATCTCTAGTTTTGTTATTAGGTTGCTATTATAAGAATTTTGGGAAAGATATTCTTGCAATTCTTTTTTAATAATGCATTTCTTCATTTTGTCAATCTTGGGTTTAAAAGTCTGGTATATTATATTTAGACCTTGATTGACTTTTTAAGAGATATTTTTACATCCCTAAAATGTACATATCTTCTGTTATTAAAGTTTTATTTTCCCACAGACTACAATGATTTAATGGGATGTTAAAGAGGTTTTGGTCCTGCAGTGGACTATTTAAAAAGTATCTTGTGCTTCATCTGTACAAAGAGTTCACTATTAAGATAATTCTTTAAAACTATATATTAAGACATCTATTGAATGAAAGTCATCTAAATTTGATATTAAATATGTATCTTGGGTTATTAGATTTAAAGTAGTTCAGTTATTTAACACCAGGAAAACTACATATTTAAATTGCTATAAAAGTATAAATTTTACATAAACAAAATAGATAATAATTCATGCCATTCTTGTAAATGTTTAATTTCAATAGTTTTTACATTATTTGAACCTGGTTTTTTTAAAATATAGTGTTCATTTAAAAGAAATATAATATTGAAATTGTTTGTATAGTAGATGATGAAACTGTAATGCAAGACACCACAATCATATTTATTACATTGATATGTACAGTGGCACTTGGTCACTTATAGATGCTTGAAAGTATAAATAGATAAGGTGATGTGGGATGAGAGTTTTTCCAATTCTGAGGGTTTTTTTCTCTACAAAGAGTATTTATCTTTGCATATCTTTTTATAATTCCCGATTTTTATTGTATTTTAAACTTTAATATTATCTGCTGGTATTCTTATTTTATCAACTTCCCAATACTTTATTATTTTTGATGTTTTTGTAGAATTCATTATTTATACTTAGTTCCATTTTTATACAATATTTTTCATTAAATATATATATATAATTTTTTTTATTTCTAAAACTTATTTATTACTAATAAAATATTTGACAATATCTAACATTTTTTTATCTCTCATCATAAAAATAACTAAATTTAAATAAAAAATAAAACTTTACTGAATTTTTTTTTCTAGATTTAATTAGATTAGGAATCTAGATACAAGACATAATTAATGCATCATTATAATAATCAAAGTTTCCAGAGAATTTATTTCTATGCATTTTTATAAAAATGGGATCTATATAGAGAATATATTGCATATATAATTATGAGGAGTAGAAAAAGAAAAAAAGGTAAATAAGTCATAAAAAAAAGTTTCCCTCTGGAAAGTGAATATTAACAAAATTAATCCAGAAGAATAAAAAAAAAGTTTAAAAATATATAATAACCTCATATGGAATTTATTTGCTACCAAATAAAATAAATAAAAATACATATATATATATTCTTCTTATTATTAATGTAATGATGAAATTGAATATAATGAAAATTAACTTTTTGAAATGAAACATGTTGGAAGAGATTCAATACAAAATGTATACACAGTGAGTGAAACATAAGAGCATAGGAAGCAGATGATGGAAATATTCTAATATATAAATACAACTGTAGTAAAGAGTTTCCAATTTTTTATTTAAATTATTGTGATAAGATGATGAAAGTGAAGTCTGGAGTTTGAAATTTAGGAAAGAGTTTTTATTAAAATGAGACAGGAAAAAAGTGTCAATTTCGAGAAGAATGATATTGTGATAGGGGATAATAATGGGTGGGGGAAGGATTAGAAATTGTGATAAAGATTTCAAAACATAGAAAGTTTAATTTGGTTAACAAATTGTTTTGAGGACATGACTTATACCCAAATATTTTCTGATGATGTTTAAGAAGAAATTCTTTTATATCATATTGATCGCACTATTATTTGATGATTAGTGTAAACAATATTTTATTTTACATTCCACAATCCTTTAATATGAATTTATCTTTAATCATTATTTGATATTTGAATTAAAATAATAAATCATAAAAAAATATTTTTTTTTGAAAAATTATAACACTACTAGAGTTCGAAGTTCACAGCCCAACCCTTTCCCTACAATGCATAGACATATTATGAACTCTTTAACAATAACGCAATTTTTTAAAATAACAATACTGTAGTTTATTATTACCACATTCTTAACATTTTCTAAATGTCTCAGTCTACTGACTTCTATTCGAAAAACTTATTAATAGATGGGCTTCCGATTTTTTTTCTTACCATGAATATTTTATTATTTATTTTAATAACTATTTCAGTTTTATGACTGAATCATGGAAATATAGATTGCAAAATAGCTGGGGAAATTTTTAAAAATCGGTAATAAATTTTATTTAAAGGTGGCAAATTTTTGGATAAAATATGATTTATTATGAAAGTTAAATATGAATTAGAAATAATTATTTACTTTTTTTCTTATTAACCTGTAAAGCTTTATCTTCTGAGTTAAGTTGCGATCTTTCTTTGTTATTTTATAAACATATTTTTTAAAATCTCAAAAATATTGACTGTTAAAAGAAAAAAAAAACAATATAAGAACTTAAAAATTATTTATCTTTAGGTATCAAAATGGATATATTTTATTGTATTTTATGTTTGGTTAGGCTTACAAGTTCGGTTCCAAGCCAACAGATGCAAAAGGAAACAACTACCCAACAATTAATATGTACAATTTATTAGTACTAAAATATACACACTTGTTAGTTAAACAATAATATACATATATGGTTTATACAAGTTAATCTTGAGATAGTCATGCTGAGTACAGAACTTACTTCCAGCATTAGTCTGCCTTGTGAGCTCTGGTAAGACTCTTCCAGCTATGTATTTAGCTTGCCTTGAGTCAAGTGCAGACGTAGCAGTTTCCAATATGTAGGTGGATTTGCCTCACTGCATGAACATCGTGATAATGGGTAGAGACATTACCCTTGCTGATGGGAGAGGGTTTATTAAAGAGCACATTCAGTTGTTCAAGTTGACAGAAGTAATTGCTCTCTCTCTCTGCCTTGCCTCCAAAAGGCTGACTATTTAATGGCAGATCCACTACCTTACTGGAAATGTGCAGATTTGTTGCATGAACCCTAGTGAAGGATTTAAGTCATTTGGATCGCAACTGAGTGCTAACCAATCAGATAAGGAATCTGGAATAGTACACTTCTAAAGGCAAGGTCAAATATGATATCCCTCCCCCTGGCTAAAATTAGCTCTGGAGGACATAGTCAGATCTGTTGTGTTTGGTTAGGCTTACAAGTTCAGTTTCAAACCAACAGATACAAAAAGAAACAACTACCCAACAATTAATATGTACAATTTATTAGTATTAAAAATATACACACTTGTTAGTTAAACAATAATATACATATATGGTTTATATAAGTTAATTCTGAGGTAGTCATGCCAAGTATGGAACTCACTTCCAGCTAAATGATTAGCCTGCCTCATGAGTTCTGGTAAGATTCTTCCAGCTATGTATTTAGCTTGCCTTGAGTCAAGTGCAGACATAGCAGTTTCCAGTCCCTAGGTGGAATTGCCTGTGTGAATGTCATGATAATGAGTTGAGAGACTACCCTTGCTGATGGCAGAGGGTTTATTAAAGAGCACATTCAGTTGTTCAAGTTGACAGAAGTAATTGCTCTCTCTCTCTGCCTTGCATCCAAAAGGGTGACTATTTAATGACAGATCCCCTGCCTTGCTGGAAACATGTGGATTTGGTGCATGAACCACAGTGAAGAATTTAATCCCTTTGGATTGAACTGGGTGCTAGCCAATCAGGTAAGGAATCTGGAATAGTCCACTTTAAAAGGCAAGGTCAGATATGATAAGTAGTGTAATGATCATATTTGTACATTCATGCAACAAAGTCCAGAATCTGATCACACCTTGGTTCCTCCACCAACACTCCATGACTTACTACCGTATAAATGACATATATGAGGCTACACTTGGAACTTCTTAGTTCACATGCCAGCAGTAGCAAAGGTTGGAACAAAAGACTCAGAGAATATTAACAAAATTACTCTTAATTGAAATACACACACATCTACAGCTGGCTAGACAATGTATATATTAATAAGTAAAACTAATATTTAGAAACTTAACTATGATTTAGGATTAAGAGATTTAACTAAGATTTGGGATGGATTACAAATGAAACTCAACACAATTATTATAATTTAATATATTTTAATAATCAATATAAATAAAACAAACCAAAGTGCATTGGAGGACACATGCATGTGTAAATGATGAGCAAATAACAGAATCTCACCTGATGCAATATATTTTAGAGTTGGTTACAATTTTAATAATCTATGGTCTCTAATTATGCCTTAATTTCACTATGCCTACCTATTAGGCTTGCAATGGTTAAGTCAGTGCAAGAATGACTATTTATCATCATAATATTTAATAGAAGTCAATAAATAACAAGTTCAGATCAAAACTGAAATATTACATTATGGCAGGATATTTACCACATCTTCTCTGTTGATACCCCTGTAGTTAATCCATCAATCTTGGCAGGACTGATCCATTGCTGCTGCTGTCTTCTTAGCAGGCTGGTGGGACTTGAATTCTGACTTGAATATTGACCATTCTCCACAAAGGGAGAGAGACAGTGGTTGCAATTACTCAAAGGTTTGCATGGTAAAAAATTTAATGAGTGAACCCCCCTTAGCAAAGCTTAAAGTTATTTATATTTGAAAATCTGTAATTTGAGCGATATGTTTACCAAGTTTTCTTAGTAATTAAAACTGCATAAAATGAAAACTTTGGTAATTTTCTTGACTAAACAATAATGGTCAACAGATCACTTTTTGTTCTTAGTTTTTATTTTAAAATAGATTAAAATTTTGATTACAAGTTTGATTAATTACTTGCAGAGGGTTTTTTAGGGATTACAAATTTTTATAACAGCAGATAACTTTTTTTAAAAGAGTTTAAGTTCTTAAACATTTTAATATATATGTGTGTGTGGCTACCCTGGAATAGAATTTTATATATGAAAGCCTTTACATAAAGAATCTTTAACTAAAAATAATGCAAATTTAAATTAATTTGAAAGAGTTGTAATGCTTTTAAATCTATTGCATCACAGCTTCTTTTGCATATATATGTAGGTAATTACACACATATAACAATGTTCATGCACTTAAATAAAATTATATCTTTTTATTAAATTTTAAATTTATAAATGCGTATGCATTATATGCACACAAATATTAATATGACTTTTGGATGTGCACACCTATACAAATACACACACATCCATGCAAATATACACTATTACAATAAAATTAAATCATTAGATGCTTATATACATGGACTGGGATGGGTTTGAACTGGGGAAATAGTAGGTAAAATGGGTTGATGGCTAAATAATACTGTATCATTACCATGGCATTTGCAATGCAGTACAAACAATATTAATAAAGTATCTGCAATTTAGCATAAAGAGTAGAATGAGAGATAAAGATAAACTAGAAGAAAACTTAATCTGCCATTTCTAGTATTGGTTATCTTATGACATCCTGTTCAATTAATCATTTCATTTTTTACTAACTATATGCTAGCTTCAAAAATTTTGCAATTTTTTAGAATATATGTACCAAGGCAGTTGTACTACCTGATCTCAAGAATGATTTTATTGATTCAATTTTTTAAAAACAAAAGGAATAGACAAGACTGCAGTAATTATCGTAAAATACCATTATTATCCATTAAAGTAAAGGTATTTTCAAAACCTTTATTGAATCGGTTGCTTTCAGTTATAGATAATGGTTTTGGAAAATCAAAAAGTATTATGGATGTGGTTTTTATTGCTAGAAAAATGCAAGAAAATTGTTGGGAACAAAGAAATGATTTATTTATTGCTTTTATTAATTTGGTTACAGTATTTAATTCAGCTAATGAAACAAGTTTATTTCATGACTTGAATTTAATTAGTTGTTCATCATAATTGATTTTTATTATATAGCTTTTAAGTGATAGAATGAGAGAAAATGTTAGTTCTACAGTTTGAAAATTTAAGCAAGAATATGCTTCAACATTATTTTGAATATTTTTGTCAGTGGTCTTTGAAAATGTTTTTAAGTAGTTTAATGAAAATGAATCAAAATATAATATGGATTCGATGATGGAGATTCTAATTTAAATCAATTAAAAGTTAAAACAAGAGCTTCAACTTTATGGGGATTTTGAATTTTCAATATGCTGATAATTGTGTTACTTTTGTCAGTTCAATGACACTTTATAGAAAATATTTAATGTTTTAAATGTAGCATATAAAGTTTTTGGTTTATTAATTAAGGCCCAAGCAAAGCATTTAAAGCAACTTTTATAGAATGAAGCCACTTTAAATATCTTGATAGTTTAATAAGTACAAGTGTGGAATTAGATATGAAGTGCACACAGACTCCAATGTTTTGCTGTTACTTTTACTAATTTAAAAAGAATATTTCCATCATAGGAAAATAGTTTCTGCAATTAAGTTGGCAGCATGTAGAGCTGTCATTTTATCAATTTTTATATGGAAGTTAAACATCTTATCAGTGCAATACAAAGGCATTAGAAAAGTTTCATTTAATGATACTTTATAACATTCCAAAAATATAATGACACATGGTAATATTAAAATGATATTATGAAAGTTTTTGCAATATTATCTCCAACTGCCCAAATATGTGTGTAGATTTCTAAAGAGGAACTTGAGCATAAATGGATAATGATCGACAATTGTCATCAATTTTCAGTGTCTTATCAGTTGATTTTGATAATAATTTGTTACTAATGGTGTTTAAATATATATATATACACTATATATATATATATATTTAAATATATATATATACACTGCATATTGTATATTTTATACATGTGTCAGCATCATCATCAACCGTTATCAATCGACTGCAGGGATGAAGGTCTCTCCAAGTTCAATCCATCTTCTCCAATCTTTAGCTTCACTTCTCCACATCACACTGCACCCTTTTTTAGACCATCCATCCATCTCACATATGGTCTCTTTCTGGATCTTTTACAATCTCTTGGAATCCAGTTTAAGATTTCAATTGTCCATCTATTATCATCTCTTCTAGCAATATGTCCAGCCCAACTCCACTTCAGTCTTTTAATTTTTTCAATGAGGTCAATAATACCTGTTTGTTCTCTTACCTATGTATTGTCTTTTCAATCCCTACTTGTTACTCCCAACATAATCTCTCCAAACTTCTTTGAGTGGGCTGAAGTCTCTGTATTGCTCTTTTATTAAGGGTCCAAGTCTCAGATTCATAAGTAAGAACTGGTAAAACACATTTATTAAAAACCTTCCTTTTCAAATACATAGGCATTTTTCCTTTTAGTATCAAGTTATTTCTACCAAAACAACTCCAACCAAGTTTAATTCTATGATTAATTTCATCCATTATGTTTCCATCTGTATTAATAATCTGTCCAATATATTTGTAACTCTTAATTTCTTCTAACTCATTACAATCAATCTTTATTTTCATATTTTGAGACAGTCCATTAAACATTACTTTAGTCTTTTTAACATTTATCTTTAATCCCACTTTCCTACTTTTTCCTGTAGCTCTAAAACATTATTTGCAAAAACAACTACATCATCTGCAAAATATAAATGATTTAATCACATTCATATCGGCTTTTTTAAACCAAATTGTGCAAACGCTTTTTGCGAGTGTTAAATAATAAATGAATACCCTCTGACCCATACAAGATATAGAATTTATGCAGCTATAAAAGCATTTGCACAATTTGGTTTGAAAAAGCTGATATGAATGTGATTACAATTGTATACAGACGCTATAAAAAATAAATGCTGATTTATAAGTGATTTAAATAATCTCCATTTACTTTCACTCCTTTAGCTTCCCTATTATATCCACAAAATAATTCTTGCAGCACTCTTGTAAAAAGTTTTGGAGATATGGAGTCACCCTGTCTTACACCCTTCTCAATATTGATTTTCCCAGTATCATTGTCTAATCTAATTGTTGCATTTTTATAAATATTCTTTAAAATATGAAAATATCCTGAATGTATCTTGATGATACAATGCTTTAATCACTGACAAAAGGTTTATAGAATCAAATGCCTTTTCATAATCTACAAATCCAAATTATAATGGCAATTCATATTCATTTGTTCTTTCTATAACTTCTCTCAATACCTGGATATGATCTACTGTACTAAAACCACTTTTTAATCCAGCTTGTTCTCTTGGTTGGTGGAAATCCAATGTTCTCTGTAGACAAGTTGTAATTATCTTGGTAAAAATTTTGTATAAAACTGATAAAAGACTGGTAGGTCTGTAATTTCTAATATCTTCTCCCAATCATCTGGTACATCTCTATCATTTAGTCATTTGGTATATAACTTTGCTAAAAAAAATTCTAATTCATCACCTGCTTCTTTTAATATATCAATTATAATTCCATCATTACCTGGAGCCTTTTCTTTATTCATACATTTAATTGCATGTTTCACTTCTTCATTTATAATTCTGTGTAATTCAGAAGATGTAATAGATATAGGAGGTACTTGTTCTTTATTACTATATAATTCTTGATAAAAATCTTCTACCTGTTTTATGATATCATCTCTCTTTTTTGTAATAATTCCATCTTTTTTCTTATTGCAGATATAAATTTCCTACCAATACCAAAATGTTGCTTTACACTTTTCAGACTTTTATTCTCTTCTACAGCTTTCCTTGCTAGTTCACAGTTATACTATCTTATATCATTTTCAACTCTTTTCCACACCATTTTACAAAATTTAAGATATTCAATTCTTTATAATGCATCATTTTTGTATATCTTCAGATTCCTTCTTTTCTTCATAAATTCTCTAGTCTCAGTAGAAATTTTCTTGGTCAATTGCTGCTTTTTTTTACCAGCTATCTTTGTTGCAGTTTTTAATAGTGTATCAGTTATTTTCATATTAATTTCTTTCAAATCTGAATCATGTTCAAAATCTACTAATACTTGAAATCACTTTGTAAGTTCTAATTTAAATTCATTAGAATGTTTCTGAAGATTAGGAATATCAATTGTAAATTTTGTTTTTCGTAATAATTTTTGTCTCTCTAGTTTTGCATTAACACATATCTTACATCTTACTAATCAAAGATCACTTCATGTGTTAAATTTATTAAGAACATTACAATCTTGAATTTTATATTTTTTGTTAGTCAAAACATAATCCAATTCTGCTGTATCTTCATTTGGTTGCTTCCATGTCCATTTCCTTTTAACATTTTTCTCAAAAAAAGAATTCATAATATAAAGTTTTTCTTTTTCTGCAAACTCCACAAGTCTATGTCCTCTCTCATTTCTGTTATCACAAGCAAAATTACCTACATCACTTTCATCTTTCATTTGTTTACCAATTTTAGCATTAAAGTCTCCCATAACAATTTTAAAATGTTGTTTACTCTGATCAAAAGACTTTTTATGTCCATATAAAAATCTTCTACTACTTCATTGCTGCAAGAACTTGTTGGGGCATAAACCTGAATTATCTGCATTTGGTGTCTGCTATTTAGTTGTATAACCAAACTTGCCACTCTGTCTGATACACCAACAATCTCCACAATGTTGTTTTTCTACCTTTTATTTATAATGAATTCTACTCCACTTGTATTTCCAATATTTGCACCTTTATAATGCAGTACATGTCCACTTTTTAAATCAACTGTCTCTTCTCCTTTTCTTCTAACTTCACAAAGACCAATAATGTCACATTTAATATAAGACAGTTCTTCTTCTAATTCTTGAATTATTATTTCACTTGAAAGTGATCTGGAGTTGTAAGTACCTAAATAAAGTCATCATTAAATGGCAGCCTGGGTCTGCAATCAGGAGATTCTTAGTACCCTCCACCTTCGGCCACCCACCACTGCCTTGATTGGTGACATTACAGTGTCCTGGAATAAGGGTCATGATTTATTTTTGTCTTTTATAATTGTATATATCTATTGGAAATTTTTTTTTTATCATTTATACATTCATTCTGCCTTATCAGGCAACTGAGAAGAAAGACCATGATGTTTCTTGATCTTAAACTCAGAGGTAGAAAACCAATAAACTCACCGCGTTGGCTAATGCGTGTTGGTGAGTAGCCCATCCATTTTCGTATACTATATGAATAATCACATAGTAATAACGGCTGCAACGACAAGAACGTATGCAGTGGACATTAGGAATTTGTTCTGCTTTTTTCTTTTAAGACCTCCAAGAGGAATCAAAGGGTCTCCTTTCATTTAATAGCAAACTTCTTTCTGCAGCCTATACATGTGTACATAAATGTATATACACACATTTTTAAACAATTATATGATGTAAATGATTTGCGATTTAAAATGACCAAAATGTTACTAATTAAAATTAATGATACCTGTAGCTATTCAATTAATTAATTTATATTCCATTGTTTGTTTGTTTTTGTTTTTCCTCACATTCTAAAAGAATTTTTTTTTTCTAAAAAAAAAAACCCATTTATATTGTTTGCATTTCCTCATGATGATTGTAAATCAAAGTAATGTACTGTTTAATGTATGTATTATTAAATGTTTTCAGCAATTTATTTTCAAAAAAATAATATTATTACTAGTATTTTATAACTATTAAAGTTTATTTAAAATTTTAATATATTTGAAATGTATATTTAATTTTTAAAAATGATCGTTGATTAACATAGTAATAGAATTGACGGGGAAAAAAATCTTTAGATTTACATTTTTTAAAAAAGAAAGGAAGAGGAATTCATTTCATTGGCTATTATCTGCCAATTTACTTCAACACTTGGTTTGAAAAGGTTGAGCTATAGTTTTTGGTATTTATTTATTTTTTTATTGCCCTATCATTTTACCCATCATTCTTGTTAGAATTGTTTTAGGTGCCACATGCGCACTGATGGAACAAACCAGCCCTCAGATTGCTTTACAAAGTACATAGAAGGGGGGATTTTTATAATTCACTTTATTGACTCTTTTACTGAGTAATCATTTTTGATTTGTGTTTTCCAGCCTTCATCACTTACACCTCAGCAACACAAAACTGACTGATGATGGGCTTAAACATCTTCAAGGTAAGATTTGCACTTTTTTTTCTCATATATATATATAAACAGAACACATAATAATGAAAAAGAAAGTATATTTTTATATTTAAATTCTTTTTAATTATTTAAGTACTTTCTTATTGAGACATAAAAAGAACAGGGGTGATTTTTTTATGCTATACTTAAGATAACTGCCATTTATAAATCTGGTGGCTGATTATTTAAAAAATAAATGATATATAAAAAAAAATAATTGGAGCAAAATAGTCTTACATACATAAAGATCAAAAACAAATTTATCCATACAAAGATTTACGAATATGTGCGGTTTCGTGAAGATAGCTAGCTAGCTATAAATACCCACATAGAATACTATGTTACATAATATCTATGTATATATATAGGTAACTGTTCGCATGTCAAATGTACCTACAATATTAATTTGGATACTATTATATATAATTTAGATTATTTTTTATCTTTATAATAAATACAAATTACATGCAGAATTAATTTTTATTTTTACATGTAAGTTTAAAACCGTCAGTCTACACGTTTAATAAATAACAGTTATCTAATGCATCAAATTATATTAAATGTACACACATATATCTCTCTTTTGCTTACATATTTTTTCTTTTACATATATATGACTGTTTATATAAATGTAATATATTTTAATGTTTAATACGTGTTTTGATATAAAAAAATATTAATACATATACTATCAAAACTATAATGAGATCTAGATACGTTAATTTGCATAATATATATATTTATTATTTATTTAACAGAATTTAACGTTTATGTCAATCACTATATATATTATTTAATTATTATAATGTAGCGTTGCTATCATTTAAGTACCGAATATTTTAGCCTATGATAAAGTATTGGATTTTTATATTTATTGCCAGATGAGGAAATTAAAACACTCAACAACATTTTCAGCCTATTATATATTATTAAGTATTAGATACACAAATTTGCATATTTACATAAAAATATAGATTTGAATGTTATTTATTACATTTGAATCATTTACCGTTCATGGTAATTAAATATTGACTTTATGTATTGCAAAGTGTAGAGTGTATTATTTATAAAGTATACATTTTTTTAAGTGATTAAATAGAGAACAATTTCTATACCCAAATAAAAGTTTGTTTCTTCAGTAATATTGTTTTAAAACATATAAAAATGATAGTGGAAATGAATTTCATCATTTGTTTTTAATAAAATTGTTTCCAAAATATGTTTATAGAAGTATGTTTTTAAATATTCATCTTCTTAGAATATTTATAACAATAAAAATAATTTAAATGGTGACCTACTTTGGAGATCTTAGGATTTAATGCTATCCTCCAGTCTAGAGGGTTGCATTAGGTCCTAAGATCTGCAGTGATCTCATATTCAAATGTCCTCACTAATGAAAGCTACAAGCTAGAAAAATTTAGTCTGGGGATATTGATGAGTAGTCACTAGATGGGAACTTTATGCATATACCTTCTTGCATTCATTGATTACTCTGGCTTGCACTGGGTGGCACTACTATATGGAGAGTTTGAACTCTTTTAATAAGTTGAAGTTCTTTCTAAAATGTTTATTCATTTTTTTTTCAAATTGTAACAAATAGTAAAATTTATATTAAATAGTAACTTATAAATTAATATATAGTTAAAAATTTGATTAAAATAGTGAAACCACTTGTAACAAGATGAATCATAAAAATAAAGTAGCTTACAATTTAAAAATAATATTTTTGAAATAAAGGTATAAGAAGCTTAAATTAGTATCTGACAAGAAATTGATATTATTTTTATGGATTCATTAAAAATATTTGACATCTTTGAAAAATTGTCACTGACTAATTAACTGGGGCATCACTGACCAATCAAACTATTAATGTTTCCAGATGATTATGAGATTTATTAGATAATGAAAGCTTTAGAAATAACTGTGCTCTGAAACTATTGCTTAATGTGTGATTAATACATATTACAAAATATTTCACTCAAAAAAAAAATTACTGCAATAAGAAATCACCTTTACCCACTCTAACTTCTAGTAAAACAATCCATGAGCTATGGAAAAATTAACATTTCAAAGTTTCTGGTTTCTTTTGTGAATGGTATATTGACAAAATAGTAAAGTAATAAGTGAATGATATTCTCAGTATATTCTTAAAAGTAGGGCATATGATTAAAGGAAATCTATCTACCACTTTTATTTCATTTATGATAGTGGCAAAAGCAAGATAACTTAAACCATTATATTATGATCTAAGAATTATTATTATAGATGGATGCATTTTATTTTCACATCACCTGAAACTTCATAGTACATTCATAATTTTCAGACATTATTACCCTTCAGAAAAATAAGGCTGCAAACCATTAAGCCAATGCTTTGCAAATATTGATTTGAATAATATAAAATAAGTATTATACATTTTAAATACTCTTTCTTCTTCAAGCACTTGAATTTTAATGATCCTTTTGTTGCCCATTCTTGAACAAAAAGTGAAAGGTTAACATCTCCAATATCTCTCAAAATACTTATATCATTTTTTAAAAAAAGACTAAAATATGTATATATTTCTACACATTCTGACCATATATAATTTAATTTTTTGTAAATTTTATAAAAATGGATCAGACATAGAAATGTGTCACAGATAGTTTTTGATTTGGATGAAAAAAATATAAAATATATATATATATATATATATTTTATATATATATACACACACACAGTGAAATTACAATATCTGCTATATTTTTTTCTAAGCTTGCCTTGCATATATTGCACATCATGTGCAATAGCTCACATTCTTTTGATAAACTTTGATTCCAGAAGACTATGTATTATTTTAGTGGACTGCAAGTGTTTAATATTTTTTTAATTTGCACTTATAGGTATAACACAGATGCTTTTTTATGTATATTTCACTCATATATAAATTAAGACTATAATATAAATAAAATTTAAAGATAATAATAATGTAGTTAACATTAATAAAATAAAAGGGCACACATACTTATATATTTACTGTGAGTGTTTGCTGATTCATATTTATTGAACAAATAATAAAAACACACTATAGATTATCTTGTATTTTTTCAAAATTAAATGAATAGCAAAGTGTTAGATTTTTATCACAATTAAAGCTATCCGTGGATAGTATTATTATTACTTTAATAACCTTTTTCCCTATAGAAATGCAATAGAAATCTCATTATCAGAAAAATATGGCTTCTCTAGTGGTTTCAGGGTTTTTAAGCCTGTATTGCCTTTGGAATCTATATAGTTATTCCTACTTGCCATTACATATTTTTTATTTCTGGATAAACTTTTTAAATTTTATGCTTTCTGAAGGAAATCAAAATTGTTTTATAATTTTTTTATTACTATTAAATAATTAGCTTTCATTTTATTGCTTGAGAAAGCTACTTTACACAATTTTTAAATTTCATAAAACTTTTATTCACAAAATATTGTTTCATATCAACATTTAAAAAGATGAAGAAAATGAGTCATAAAATATATATCACTTCACCTGTAATCTGAATAAACATTATTAATTAATATGATTTGAAATAGCATTTCAAGACAAAAAATGGTTGCAGCCATGTCATAAAATTTATTAAATTTACAAATTTTAGTGTTTTTATTTTGATTTATTTACATTTTTTTTGTTTTGGAGCCATAGTGTATAACTGATATAGTATATGTCAGTACAGTGTATATTACATCTTCAAACAGAGACAAAACTGTTCATACAGTAGTGCCATTTTGTGCATGCCAGAGTAATCAGTAGATGCTGGAAAGTTTGTACATAAAATACCTATCTAGTGCCTAGATCTTATGAGGTTTAGTGGTTTATTACAGCTTCATTATACTTATATATATATTTAATACAGTTAACATATGTCATTAAATGTGTAATATAAAAATAGTAAATAAAAATACTAATAAATACAAATGAAAATTTATTTATGATGTATTGGTATGGCTCAATAATGATATCATAACTCTATTTAGAGGTTATATATGTGAAGCTACAAGAACTTGATCCATGGATTTATCAGAGGCCCTAATGGTTATTGTAAATCTTTGACAAAATGAAAAAAAAAACTGTTTGTATATTGAATTGTTATAAAAACAGTGTGTATGTACAATATGATATATTGATAAATGTTTTGTGGAATCTTATTGATAATATGTTATAGGAATCAAATATGAAACAAAAAATGGTAGTGAAATTATCTATTTAGAATATGTTGAACAATAAAATGACTGTTAAAACAACCATTTACTTAATAAATGCTTTAATTTACATTTTATTTAATATGACATATTGTTTCTACAGTTAGTTATTTTTTCCTTTTTTACAGTTTCAACTGCTCAACAGTCTTCATCAGAGCTATGTAAATACATATGATTATACAAAAATGATATATTTTACTAAATTATATCTAAAACACACAATTTATATTTTTAATTACATTTTTACAAAATATTAATATACTTTATAATTATATTAAATTTTAATTTTATATATTTTTTTATTTTGCTTAATGACCATATGTTACTTTGTCTTATATTTAATATATAACTTATATTTAGTGAACAATTTGATATTTATTTTTTAATTAATAATTATTTTACTTTAATTATTTGAAGTTAATTTTAATTTAATATAAATTTATATATTAAAATATATATTTTTTAATTTTTATATTCTTTATGTTTTAAATTATCTATCATCAAACTGTGAAAGTTTTTGAAATTGTTAATTATTTATACTTTATATTATATCTCCCTCTATGTTTATTTTTTGTAACTAATACTTTATGTTATTTAATTACTTTTTATTATTGTTATTAATTTATATTATTATTATTTTTTATTTTATTATAATAGAAAGGATTTTATAACTGAAGTCCCTAATATTGCTTTTCTTAAAGAAACAATCTTAATTAAAACAA
The DNA here is from genome assembly GCA_028023455.1 of Epiperipatus broadwayi. NCBI lineage: Eukaryota > Metazoa > Onychophora > Udeonychophora > Euonychophora > Peripatidae > Epiperipatus > Epiperipatus broadwayi. The sequence goes on from JAQFVV010000386.1 coordinate 403,014, forward strand.
ATATATAATTATATTAAATCTTAAATTTATGCTTTTTTGTTTTATTTAATAATCATGATATATTATTTTACTTTATAATATTTTATATATAACTTACATTTAATGAGCACTTGAATATTTATTTTTAATCTTATATTTTTTTAACTATTAATTATTACAATTTAATTAAAACTGCTTCTAATTTAATACAAATGTATGTAACTTTCCTTTCCTTTTCTATTCACCACCCTAAGTTTTTCCTATTAGCTTTTCTATCCTGATCTACTCCATTTTGACAACACCATATTTGTCCACTACATGACCTTTATATCTTTCTCCAAACTCAGCATAAAGACCAAAAATCTACTTTCTGTATGATCATTTTGTTTATATTTATTCTCCACAACTTCATTATTTGTTTTTTTTTTACTTGTAAGCATTTACATTCAATTAGCAGATGCCTAATATTTTCAATGCCTTCCTTACATAACTTGCAGACTAAATCCCTCACATTTCTCCATTTATCTATATATTCCTTGTTCCTAACAATTTTGTTTGAGCCTTAAATAGTAGACTACTTTTCTTGCTATTATCATAACGTGACCCACACACAATATTCTGTTTACTTTTATATATATTTAGATGCTTTTTACTCTCCATCTTTTCCACTTCCAATTTTTTATTATCCCATTCTTTGCCACTATAACTCTCAACAGTCCTCCTAATGCAATCATCCCGCTTTTTGTACAAGTATACTAACATGAAGTTTTTATCCAAATCTTCTGTATACTATACTACCTTTCTCACTTATTTCATTGCCTGTCTTTTACACATAACTCTTATTAAATACTATCCACTATCCATAAATTGCAATCTACTGAATATTTTCAGTTTGATTTTTGCATCTCTTATATAAAAATATGACCATAACATTTCTCCCTGAGCTGCCTTCTTTGCCATCCATACATGTGCAACTAATCCATGTCTTCCTACTTCTGTTTGTACTTTTCTAAGTAATCTAACACATAATACATCATTATCACAAGTTAGTTCTGCTACTGCCACTCTTCTTTATATAATTCTTGCTATATCATATTTATTATATGAAAACACTATTTATTTTTTTATCAATCCATTTCTGTTCTATGTTTCATTTATCATTTTTTTCTTCCATTCATCCAGGCATTTCCTGTAATTACATAAGGCGATTCCTAAATAGTTATACCTATTGATCACATTTAATTTTATGTCCCCCAAATTATCATCATTACTTTTTATTTTTCTTCACAAAATTTGACTTCCTATCTCTTTACCTCCCCCTTGTAACCATTTTCAGCACAACTTCCATAGTTTCCCTATATTTTATGCCCAAGAAAATATCAATAAATAAAAGACATCACAATGTACACACTCTCTCACCATCTATTAATAGTATCCCTACTCTTCTTCCTAGTTTTTCTATTGCTCTTTCCATTTCTCTCAAATATAAAATAACAAAATAGGTGACATAGGACATCCTTGTCTTAGTCTCACCCCATTTTTAACTCTAACTGATTCTATATTTCCCAATTGCAATTGATATGTATAACAATTATTTTAATACAATCTCTTAATAAGATACATTAAAGCTCAAATCATTCCCAAATTTACTAAACTTATCCATAATCTATTTCTATTGACTCTATCATATGCCTTCTCTATATCTATAAAGACCATATATAACTTTCTACCTATAGTTGTACTCATATTTATAAGTTGTGTGACTACAAATAATCTATCTTGTATACACCTATTATTCAAAAACCTTCTTGTATTTCTCTGAACATATTTTTTCTTCTATCCATTTTGCAACCATTCTAAGCATCACATATACAAAAGCATTATATAACACCAACCTTACCACTACCAACTTATAATTGTTTATTTTCTATGGTCCTTACCCTTTACTTTAAATAATAACCTCACTCTTGCATTATTTCAGTTCTCTGGAAATTCTGTCTTTTGGGCCATCATATTGAAACATGATAATAAATTTAATTTTGCTCTATTTTCCAAATTTATCACCATCTCTGCTGCACATCCATCTAAACTTCTTGCCTTATGACTTTGCAACTTCTTCCTTGCCTCATTCATTTTCTGTCAGACTAATGTTTCCATTACTATGTACTTTATTTATTTTACAATAACATAAAATTAGTAATCATGATTAATAAACTAATCTGAAAGTACTTGACATAATAAACCAAACACATTTAAGCTATAGCTGGCGTATCCAGAGTAAATCTCAATTTATAAATAACTATATTCCTGTTGTTTAGAATTATAAACTAATAAATGACTAAATAAGTAAAATGTATGGGCCACTCATCAGAAGTGATTTGCAAACATAAATATAAGAAGTTACTGACCATATGCTATAAATTACACTAAAATGTAAAATTTAAAGGACTTACACATCCATCAGTGAAAACTCTTGATGAATACATTGATTACATAGCATGTATGGATTGCACTTATTGGCCACATCCTTACAATCTACATATTTAAAAGTATTAATTGTTGTTGGTTAATTTGTGGATGATATTAATATCATAACACAATGCAGACATTGTTATACCTTTAAGCACTAAAATAACTAAAGCAACCTGAAAACACTAAGTCCTTCAAACTATCTTATCTTGTCATTACATATCAAAACACAAACAATCCCATATACCATGGTGAAAAATAGCTTTAAACACATCATGAGTGATAGATCAACAATATGCTCTGCAGAGCTGAACAACATAGCAAAACTGTGGTGGCTTCCAAAATATCTACTTCTGAGGCAGAAAAGAGGATACCTGGACTTTGTTACGGTGCATCAGGAAAAACATTGAAAGACACCCCAAGAATAGGTACTGAATAAATATGTGATCATAATCACTGTGAATGAGACTTGTGTGGAGGAAACTTGTCTAGTATTGTTTAATAACTGATATGGGTTAGGAAGGATTCTGAATCTAACATTAAATGACTTTGGAGCAAATTGTCTTTAATCTTTGCAATATACCAGGTATAAATTGAAGGTTGATCCACATATTTTTATTGTTATGATCTGGCGGCCTGATGTTTATTTTCAAATAAAAATGTTTAAGAAATTTTATTAAGCAATTTGATCATAACCTACATTGACTAAATCTTCAATGCAATTTTAAATGTTATTTTTTTATCTGTTTCAAACTTTCAAAGCTTTTGGCTTCTGTGAAAGAATCACTTGAAGCCAGCTAATTTATGTGAGGTGGAGATACATGAAAGAGAGTGAATGGTGCATGGACATTGAAAGACTTCATGATCATTTTATAATTTATTTCATTATTGGATTGATCTTATTATTCTATGGTTTACACTGGAGATGATAGCTGAGTCATCTCATCATATATTTTAATAATAATGTTTTTTCAGCATAAATTAACATGTTATTGATGTAGTGTATATATAATGGAGTGAAAGCTGAAGCAAAGTGTTTGGGAAAGGACTGCTTTTTTAAAATTTATTTAACACAATGCTACACATTTTGCTGAGTGATAGCCCCATGGAACATCTATGCTTTATCATATAATATCTTCTGTCACACAGAGTCATGATATCACTATCCATCCATTTAAGGATATCAGTCATAAAGTTAGTCTTGTTCTGATCCAAGTCTGATTTTATCAATGTGTAGTGGTTTATGTCTATGGATTGTGATATTGAGTCATATAATTCCACTATATCCAATGAGGCAACCTTATACTAAAAAAATTTTAAGAGATGAACACAATCAAATGAAGACTTGACTGTGATTCCATTAAATCCTACATTGTCTATATGCCATTTAGCTCTTACTTTGGCTGTCTTGTAGAAGTAAGCTCCCCAAAAATCTATTAGTAATATGAGGGGGTAATTCACTTTATGAAACATTATATTTGCAAAGATTCTTCAAAGGATGATATCTGTGGAATAAATTCTTATGTATTGGATTTGGTAATAGTTTATTTTGATGTTTTTATTTTAAACTGGCACAATTATCATTTACTCTTTTTAAATTATGTTCTTCCAGTCATTTAAACTTCAATTTTGTAATTTGTTCATCAACCTTTTTTTTACTCTTTATTAGACAAAAGAACAAATCTATTTTTCTTGTCCTCCTTCAGACATTTAATATTTATAATTTGTAAAAATCTTTTAGCTACAACTATTGGGCCACTTTGCCCATAAAAATGGAACATCTGACTTTTATAATTTACTTTTCTCATTGTAATTATTGGCATATTTTACAAACTATATATTAATTCTGCTGTCAGCACAGTTAGTTATTAATTTTGCATAATGATTCTCGTGAGAATTCACTGAATGTTAACTCATTGTTATTAAATGAGAATATATCTATACAGTTATACCTTTCAAAAGTGATTTGACTCAGCTCAAGTTTTTTCAGAGTATTTTATTAGTATATAAAAAGAGTTTCATGCTAAATAATTACATTATCAGTCCAATTGTATTTATTTTTATTCATTTTAATTGATTGGGGAAATAGTGCCTGCATGTTTTGCCAATTACAACATCTTTCTGGGGGTTATTTTCATATTTGGTTTCAACATCAGCTATGATTTGTAAACATGGAATTTTCCAGTGATTGGTAATGGAGTTTGGTCCATAATTGAAAACATGTTTTACATCGTCTGGAAGGAGGAGATGGATTATCAAACAACACCATTTAATTTAATTTTTGTTTGTCAGCTAAGAATTTTAATTTTCTATGGTATTTGTAATTTAATTTAATTGCTATATTTTGGCATTTGTTCTGTATACTTTCGGGAATTCTGTGATTTTTTCAATATCTTTTAACCTGAATATCTCATTTTTAAATGCTTTTTGGTTCATTTGTCCTTCTGAAATGTAGACTTATTTATCCGATTATTAAGAGTATATACGTGAGAAGAAAGAGGGAGACAAATAAGGAAATAATATATCCGTTTTCTGTTTCAAAAATATTATTCAAATTAAAACCATTTTTATTTTTCCTATTAGCATCTAAATTTATTTAGTTTCTATTTTTAATGGTTATTAAATTTAAAAGACAATGGCCAAAAGAAATTTGATTTAGTTTTAAAATAACAAAAATTTATTAAATTTATATTTTTTAATAGTTATTAAATTTAAAATAGATAACTAGAATTCAATTTGAGTTAGTCCTGAAACAAAAGAAATGTTTTGCTTTGTTTCTACATTAAAAACTTATTTTTGTTATGTAATAAGTGGTAGACCAAATCTTTGCAATCAGGATAGATTAAGATCAAGATATATATATATATAGAAAAAAAATCTAGATTGTAAATACTGAACTACAAAATAAGTAAAAAATATGAAATTTTTTTTTTGTATGAAATGATAATTTAATTGAATGGATGAGAGAAACTTCTTAATATGGGAAATTAATGTACTGTTAATAATAAAATAGAAAATTCTTCTGGAGATCTTCTATTTTCCAGAGATATGGGCCATATGAATATTTAATATAAATACATTTTGGTCCACCTATTATTTGCTACTAGAAATTTTATTTGTGAGATTACATAAATTTTTATGGAAAGAAGCATTAGCTAGAACAGCAGATCCTCCTCAGTTGATTATTTCTCCAATTGCAGTGTGAAAAGTTTCAGCAGTAGATATTATGCATTCTTTTGCACATAAATAATGATACCATAACATTCTGAAAAATTATAATCTATTTTCTGATAGATATTTGACATTGCACTCTAAAGATAAAGTTAATTTTTGACATGTTCTGGTTTTTCAACTCAATAATTATAGGATTTTAAGCCACACCAATAAACAAGAAGTGTTAAAAAATATCAGTTTTAAACTCAAGATGGAAATCCTGCATACCAATATTGAACTATTCTGTTTCATTGTTAAGGAAGGAAAGTGGATCTTTATGACAAAGTGAAATAGCCATAAAACTATGCTCAATCTCAACAAAACATAGCTTTGTGAAACCTAGGATTTCATCAACTTAAGTTATTTGTTTTATTTGACTTTTTTTAACCATAAACTTTCAGCTTTGGTTTACACATAATATCATTCAAACCAATATGAATGTTATATTGTAATGTTATATTATTGGTGTCTTTGGCAATGCATTTAATATGTTTTTCTTGTACTTTTTTTTATTTTTTTTATTTTCTTTCTCTTATATATAATATTAAATACAAATATAGTATATATACTTAAGCTAGATATAATTAAAGGGGATTTAAACCAAGTCTGTTAATCACTCTTCAGTTATTCACATATTGGATAGAGTAAATGACTGAAAGGAGCTTGAAAGTCTGGGTTCAAATACCTTTTAATTTCTCATATATATAAATTATAATCATCATTGTGTAGTATTTGAATAATTAACATTATGTCTCTTATTGGACCAAATGTTTGAATTCATTGCTTTGCAGGAATGACAATGTTTATGTGACCATTTGAAATATGTTAATTTGATTAATTAGTAGTGTATTTTTTTCATAGTGAGAATTTAAGATGATCTTACAAATAATATGTAGTGTCACATTATGCCTAAGCATTTCTGTGTATGTAAGTAAATGAGTAATTATTGAACATAGCCCAATATAAATATAGAAAATGATAGTGCATTTGAAACAAGGTGGATCATATATGGTTAATATAAAGTAACAGGAGAACTTATAATACGTATCTAATTATAAATATGAAAAATGATATTGTATATTGAAAAGAGGTCCATCATATAGGTTTAATATAAAACACTATGATTACTTACAAAACTTGTCCAATAGGCAAAATCCTAGTATTTCCAAAAGAGACCAGTTTTTAAAATTAAGATAAAGAGTCACTTTTGTTAATGGGATATTTTAGGGAAAATAAAAAATTAAGGCAAAGCTGTAGGCTATCCCAATTTTAGTAAGAAAGCATACCTTAATCATAGTAAGATAAGAAATCATGAAGGTCCAGATAATTTATTTTTGATCAAGTATTAAAGTTTTCATTAGATCACTTTTATTCTTAAGGAGGCAAATAAGAGGTCATTTATAACTACCATAATGACATATCTTGGTGTACAATAAATTTTAGTTTAGGACGGTGATAGTCTGTGATTGATTTTACATTTAATGATCACTGGGTGTATAGTTTCTGACCAAGACTTCTTATTTTTATAATTTAATAAATTTGGATTGGCACTGACAGTTTATATAGGAATTTTCCAAAGTTTGCTTAACTCATACTTCTACTATGATATGTAATCATTAATCTGATAGGCAGTATAAAAGTTTCCCACATTTAATTATTGCATTATATTTTTAAGGAATTGACACATTGAAAGCTCTTATATGGATTACAAAATATCTTTTAGCTAGTCTGTCATCTAGGTATGAGTATTATTAGTCACAGCAAACTAGGTATCTTATTACATATACTTTTTTTGATACTCAATGTGTGTGCTGATTTGTTTTTGATTATGTAAAGAAAAAACATTCCATTATAATTTTATTATGTTGGAGTGCTCATACAACTGCTATATACTTTAATAATTAGGAATCCCTTAACATGGCTTTATAGTCAAAAGGGGGAAGGACATTTGTTATGTATCAAAGTCCCATTTATTGACCTGTCTGGGGTGATTTTTTGTCAATGTTTAGAGTGATTCATATGTTGAAATATTTTGAATCCTTTGAGTATTGTCTGTTTATATTCATTCAGAGAAGTAGAGTTAATCATGTCATGTGTCTAATCTTGAGTACTGTTATTGATAGTTCAGATTTCCAGTCTATTATATCTGTCTATGTAAAGATAAAGTTGCCCATTTAGAATAGTTAGAGTGGATAAAAGTGACATAATTCTTCATGTGAGTATCTTACTCACATCTGCATATCAAAAAATAGCATTACTTTAAGAACAGTGTAGCAACATAGATCTGAAGTCTATATATAATTTATGAACCCAGTTTGAATTTATTATTTTACACATGAAACTTGAATGCATAAATACATCCTATACCACAATTTCTTTGTGACTTTGATTATCTTATTTTATAATTAACTTCAATTATACCACATATTCAAGTATGTGAATTTTTCTTATATGATATTCTATATAAATGATCTGTTTAAGATATGTTTATGTGAATTTAAGTCTTGTGCATCTGTATGACATGGGAGGAAAAGAAGAATAGTAATATGGTTAAGCATGAATAGCTCCCTGAAAATGTCCAATGATCCATATATACTGAAACAGACAGATCGAAGAACCGATCTTAGTTTCATGTGTTTAAGTACGGTAATTCGAACTACTATTCGCCCGCAATGGGATTTTTCCATTTCAAGTCACAAAAATTGAGCTATATATATTTTATGTTTTGTAAATAAATATGTAAAGATTCCGTGCATAAATGTCACAAATCATGAAATAATATTCGTGTGTGCGTGGTTTGTGAATTTATATCAGCTTAATTTAAAAGTTTCATTGCGGGTGTATTTGCTTAAATTTTACCTTTTAGAATTATACAAGTCGTTTAAAAATACTGATCAAAAGTCTTCCTTTGATCAGTGTTTTAATTAAAATTGTATTGTACAAATTATAGAGTAATTGGTTGTATTGAAATTAGATAAGGAATTTATATTTGTAATTACTTGTCAATTTAAAATGCGATTAAAGTTAAAGATAGCTGAAAGAAAATGGAAATGATAATTGATATTGTATGGTCAAGCTGGTTGCTGAAGGCAAGAAAAGTAGGCGGCCAACAAAAAAAAATCAACCTGTAGAAAAACTAACATTCTAACTTTTGACGTGGCTGGTAGATCGCTCAAAAACACAAACATTGAAAAATCTCTCCAACTTTTGTTAAGAAGTCCACCAGTAAACCGTAATGTCGATGCTAATCAAGTATCTCTGTCCCCAATTTGAATCTTTGTGCCTACTGATCATGTTTTATGTCTTCACAATTTCCAGCTTCCAATCTCCAAATTGACTATGCCTTCCAAGTAGATTTCAAATGCGCGCCTACATTCGTCAGAAATACCATCGTGAGAAGCCAAGCCGGATGAAGAAGGAAGGGTAACTGTGTTACATGAACTTTTAACTTTCTCCCGACTTAATGTTATAAGTTAATCTGTCAATCAAATGAATCACATTAAGTTTTTTGTTGTTTCGTTTATAACGCTACTGTTTCAAACCTGTCATAAATTTTTTTTTCCTTTTCTCTGCTCTAGTCTTTAGAAAATAGTTTATAAATATTGTATCTACTAATAATAATTCAAATGAAGAATTTCTATTTTTTCCTTTTATTATTATGCTATAAAAAAGATGCAATAGAAATATTTCCCAACTCTGTTTAAAGCTAGTTTATAATATTGATTATAGTTATTTTAAAAGGAAGTTCGTTGTTAAATTAAAGATTATTTCATATATTGAGTTGGCAGATATTAAATCACTTTATTATGTTTTTTTTTTAGTTTTGTCATACTATTGTAACCGATACTTCAATCTTAAATATGTAAAGGGTTTTAAGTTTATTATCTTAGTTTCCTACATGAAATGAGAAATAGTTCTCAGTGTATAATTTGTTATAATCGCTACCGCCTGAAGACCTGGGGGAGTTAGGGGTTTCAGAGTAAACTTCATTAATTATTGCTTTCGCGGTCAGTTTGATTCCCATGTTTTATTGGAATAGTTATATCAGCCTGTTGCGTAGAATAGACAAATTGATTACTCAGGTTTGGTATAATTCCTTTTCAAACCACTTCAACACTCGTCCTCGATGACTGTGTAATGCCTTCCTTCGCCGAAGTTAGCGTCTCGCCATACTACCATATGGGGAAGAAAGAATTCTTTCCCAGGTTATCTCTTGGATACGGGTTTGAAATGATCCCGGCTGGTTGTAGTGTCCCGGAGCTTTGGGGATTAAGCCTTGTCAAAGTACAACGCCGTATTCGTTGATGACCCAAGTGATTACTGTAGGGCTCTTCAATCTAGCAACCACTATACACCAATCTTAGATATCATAGTTATACGAAACCACCCTCCAACTATTCTAGAAGGTTGAATCTATTGAATAAAATAATTAATAAAAATCGTAGATAAATATTTTCAATGCTAAATGTTGATTCCCTTAGCACCATCAATATTTCACTACCAAATATTGGTATGAGTTTGTTTACAGATAAAATGATTACTAAAGACTAGTAGCTAATTATAATAGAATATTTATGAAATCTTAATACTTTTGAATACTATATTTTTATGTTTCTATTTGTTATTAAACAATTTATTTACTCTAATTTTGTGTCTTCCACCTCATTATTCAAGTCTATTTAGTCACCTACTATCTGTATTGGAACTTAAATATATACATTATTAATGTAGATATAGAGTATAATAGATCTATATATAAAACTGTAAGTAATTTAGTCTGTGTTCTGAGTTGAGCTAGTAAAGGGATAACCCCGTGCTGTTATAAAGTCATCATCGGTTGGTCATACCGAGGTTTGGGTTTGAATTTCATTGGCGTTTTGGAATTTATTCTTAAACGTGGACTGGGTTTGAACTCGGGTACTGTGTATGAGTAAGCGTGGTGGATTTATACCGGTACAATACTAACACTGATCTCTTATAATAGCGGCTGTGATACTTATTATGCTATTTTTTGTATGCATATATGTTTGTGTTCCTTGGTTGTCAACTTTTGCATAATATGAATTCAAACTATTACATTATTTTTAAAGTTTGTGATTGAATTAATTAATTTATGGAGATCCACAAAATTGTGATTGAAAAATAATATTTATTTTTATTGCATTACTTTTTAACTTAAACAGGTTTTTTTTAAATTTTTTATAACATATTATATATTGTCTGAATGTTGAAGTGTAATATATATTACAGTGTGTCTCTGATATAGTTAATAAATTAATACATAGGCTGTTACATCAATGTGATAAAATTATTTCAATTAAATTATTTATGCATAGTATTGTTATTCTTACAAATGTATTAAAAGGAAGTGCCACATTTATTTACTTACTTAAAAACAATGTCAAAATTTTATTTAAGGATTTCTATAATATTCTCAAAAAGTAAGGACTGATTATATTTTTCTTAGTTTGCTGAATGTAATTCCTTTCTAAAAATATTTTATTGAGAATTTGATGATGACTTTTGTGGAAATGGTAGACATCATTTGTATCATGGGAATTATCTCAAAAGAATTTATGAAGTGTAATGTTAATTTCATATATTGGGAGAATAAAGCTGAGAATAATATATGCATACAGCTAAAATTAATCAAAATAGTAATATCTTTGGAAGTAAATTTTTTTTACAAAAAATAAATATAGATATCAAAGGATGTAGATAGTCTTTTGGATTTGCATTTGATATATTGTTTTTAATGAAATGATTTACATAATCATCATAAAACTCACTTTCAACTTTTTTAATCTTTTCCCTCCATTTCATTTTTTCTTGAGATATAATGGCCATATGCATTTACAAATGACTGCCAATAATGATAATCGTAATTATAATGATTGTTATTACAATTAACTGATTCCTAAAATATGCATTTATAAAAAAAATGTGTTTTTCAAATATACATTAAACTTAATCAAAGATAACCTTCTCCATATATTTCTTCATATATTTTATTATAAAAAGGCTACTAAGAAATAAATAGTTTATGATACTTTTTAATCAATTTTTTTTTTCAATATAATTCTGAAAATATCTTTTATTCCTCTATTTTTTCTGAAATCAAATTGTTATCAAAAAAATGTAAATACATGTAATTTAATAGAAATGTTCTAATTCAAAACCTCTAATTACCTTATTTGCTTATGATATTAAATTAATTGTTAATAAAATTATCATGTTAGTTCTTTTTTTAATTGGAATTGCAATCATTATCTGAATCATAGATCATGCGATAAATATAAAATTCTTTTCTTAGAAATTTTTAATAATTCAATGCGAATACTGTTCTATTTTTTATTTTATTTAAAGTTTTTACATTTCCTTGCTTCATTATTATACAGCTTATTTTATCTATATCTAGCAGAATTTTTTCAGTTAATATAAGTGAAGCCTTCTTTTTTTATTATGTAGATCAATTTTTTTTCGCATAATAGTCATTGCTAATAAATTATTAATTTTTTGTTAATTTCCATGATTCAGCCAAAATTGTTTTTTTTTCTTTATTTTATTTAATCAATATTTTCTTTAATTTGCTTATATTTCCAGATTTTCCCCCTCTAACATTGCTTCTTAACTTTATTTTTTATTGTATATCTAAATTCACAGTTACACATTTGATACATCTTTTTTATTTAATGAATTCATATTTTTCTATTATAGTACTGTTTTATTTTAGTGAACATTTTATTACTAATCTATTTTTCTCTTTCTCTTTTCTTTCATAACTTATTATTTTTTATTTCAGAATTTTTTAAAACCTTTTTGAATTATTTGCTCTTTTTTATTAGCATTTATCTTGCCAGACCATTCATATTATTTTTGAATATTTTTTATCACCAAAATCTATTACTAATATATTTTTATCTAAATCTTTATCAGCTTAAATCTATACATTTTTTATAATATTCCTGAAATACATTGCATTGAAACATGTTCTATTTAAAATTTATTTCTATCATCTAGATATATAAATAATCCTCATATAATTTTAAACAAAAGTTCAGTCTTACGAGGCTATTTTTTCCAAAAATTAATCATATGTATCATGTCTATTTTCTTTTCCCCATAATCTTTTCTCTTTGGATTTCAATTTTCTATTATTATTTTACTACAATTTTTCAATTATTTTCCAATATGCTTCTTAATTTTTTTTATATAAAATTTTTAGCAGATATCATGATTATTGTTATTTACAAGAATGCATCTTTTAAAACATATATGTTTATCTACCTAAAACATTTTACATTAATATGTTTATACTGAAAAATATAGAATAAAATATTGTTATATCTCCTTCAACAAATTATCCTGATTGTTTCAGTGTCATACAATTTTTAGTTTTTTTTTGTTTTTTTTTTTTAAATTTCCATCATCTACAGTACTTTTATTTTTTAGTTGTATTATTATTATTATTATAAAGATTTCCCATAGGAAATCTTAATTTATATTTTCATTTACTGGAGTAATTGTTTTTTTCTATAATTCTTACGTTATTTACAACAAGAATTTTCACAACATAAATATCCATAAACACACAAACAAATTTGATGGATTCTTGAATTAGTGAGGTTTAAAGTACAGTTGTTTTATAACACTTTACAAAATAACTATCAGGAATTAATAGTCATACCATGTGGCACATACATGTACATAATCTACCATTCATTTTTTTATTACTATTACATTTTCTTTCTCTACTATATAAATAATGATAAGGATCTTATGATCTACAGTTTGTTCATTTACTTGCCTTGTCTATGACAAGAGATTTTTTTCAATTCTGATTAGGTTAAATCTTGAAATTTTTTTAATTCACACACATGCTTATGATTTTTTTTATATCCAGATCATGTAGTTATGTAGTGTATCATCAATAAATGGATATTTAGCTACTTCTATTAGAAATTAAAATGAGAAATTTCCACACGAATAGATATTTGCTATGGAATGGGAAATCCTAATGATATTTTTAATCTTAACTACAGATAATTTATATTTATATATTATTAAAAAAAACGTTTTCAATAAATATGTAATTATTCATGCAATGAGTATGTATACTATGTGTGAAAATGTTCTTGTCCTGGCATAATGTGTGAATGTTGTAACATTATTTTCAAAAACTAAACTTATACTATCCAACAATGTTATTATTTATTATTAAAACATATGTGCAAGAGATTATGACCTGGAAAAATTAAAAAGCATGCAATGTATTATTAGGAAGCATTTAGCTTTTTCAGACAACTTTTTATTCGTATGTTTCCAGAATTTGTGGTGGAGTGGAATTTTAACTTTTAGAAGTATACATTTTTTATATATTTTTTTAAATATTGCTTTTAAATCTGAAATTCCAAATAACTTTTTAGCCCACATATTTTTTGATAATATTTTGTAATGACAGTTTTGTTTTTGTATGCAATTATTAATTAAAGTGGCATAACTGTTCCATGTTTAAATGGTGCATTATTAACATATGAACAACAAACAATTGGAGAACATTTTATTAATTCATTGATAATCAAAATTACTGATAATTTTTTAAGTCTCAAATTTTACATGATAAAAACAGCATAAATAATCAAAACAGAATTTATTTTATTAGAAAATGATAATGAAGATATTAAAATTTTGGCTATTTTAACATTTTCAATCTGAAAAGGGTTAAATTTTGATAGATATAATGCTTATTAATAATAATATTATCATTATAGTATTCATTAAATTTTATAATGTAGTTTTAAAATGGGATGATGGAATAAATTGTGGTAATACAGAGAAGGGCAATAGGAATTAAATGTCTTTATTTAGTGATGGTATTTTGGAAACTTAACATGCTTAGTTCTAATCAAGTTTAATTTAAATATAAAATACAATGGCTTATGAAGATAAAGTAATATTTAATGTAACTGTTCTTACTGCAATTCTTACTCAATTTAAATTAGTACCATGAAAAATACATATTTTAGAACTAACAACGGTAGGTTCAAATTTCAATACATTCATCTTAATGATTAATGCGGAATAAATTTTATAGGTTTAATTTGCTAATTCATTGTAATAAATCATTGTAATAAAGAAATTAAATGACAATAATGTTTATTCTAATTTTAATTTAATTAAATAATTGAATATTTTTAATAAAAAAAGTAATTAGTGAATTGGTTATAAGTTAATATTAGCCTAATTTAGAAGTTTTAAATTTTTCTTACTGAATAAGCTAGAAATTCAATATGCCAAAGTTTTGTAAATAAACTCAAATGTTTTAGGGATTTAAAAAGTAAATCAATCAATTACTTGAAAAAAAAAAGGTCATGTCATTTTCTACTTCATAGTGATTTATGGCTGAATAAACAGATAATCATTTATTTACTCTACAATAAATGCAAGCTTATTTTCATTTTCTTTATCTTTTTCTCTTTAGATGAGTATGTTTGCTATTATATATATACAAATACTCAAGGAAATATATGTTTAAAAATTTAATTTGTGAGAGAACACATATATTTTAAAACTTGCTTTTTTACATTTTAAATATATTTTCATTCGAAACTGGCTTTTATGTCATTTCATTTGTGCATCAGCGACATTAGTTATGATAACGGCATCTTATTCAGATATCAAACGTTTTTCTCTAGATATTTTATCAGACTATTTTAACTTTAGAAAGAAATGATAGTAAAAATGATAAAGAAATTAAAGTGAGCTTTTTGATAACACCATAAAGCAATTCATGAAATAAAGATATTTATATATATATCTTCTCTGTAGATGTGTTAGACAAAATTATTTTTTTGAAAAGCTGAAAATTTATTGTAGAAGCATTTGGGTATGAGTAAACAAACATTCCATTCAATAGTCAGTGAAATACTGAACTTTATTGTGAAGAAATATTTTAACTGATATAAACTATTCTGTACAATTTAGTGTAGTACTGATATTAGTACATTCAAGAGTTAATTTTTTTAAGGTTTTTTTTATATTTGAGGATAGTATAAAAGTTTTGACAAATTAAAAAAATGTAATTTAATAGGTTAGTGCTTAAGAATTAAAAAAAAGGTTGTGTCCTGGAAGTGACAGAGCTGTAAACATAGGACATGGATCTTGAGCATCAGAGTATTCCACTTAACCACTGTAATGATCTATATGTAGCTATGTTAACCAACTAAATGGACCTACTGCACACAGTTTGTCAGTTGGATTCTTAAGAAACATATGATTCTCTCAATCATGTGATTTTGATCATCATTTTTAACCATTATCAATCCACTATAGAATTGAGGTCTCTGCATGTTTAATTCAGCCTTTTTTTTCTAATATCACATTAAAAAATTTCATTATTTCATTTATTCATCTAATTTGTAGTCTTTTTCTAGGTCTTTTATAATCCTTTGAATTCACTTTATGAATTTTATCACCCAACTACTATCCCTTCAAATAATATATTCAGTCCAGTTTTATTTCATTCTATTAATTCTTTCATTAATGTCAATGATATATGTTTTCTGAACTAAGTACAGTACTTAATTTTTCTTTACATTTTATTACAAACATACATCTTTCTGCACTTTATTGAGTGGTCTGAATTCTATGAATTGTTCTTTTATTTTGTCTATGAGACTCAAATCTATAAGTAGAAATTTATATTAAAAATCTTTGTTTTCAAATAGACATATACCATGTAAGCTTAATTTTATAGTTAATTTCACCCATTATGTCTCCATCTGTACTAATAATCTGACATATATTTCAAATGGTTAATTTCTTCTAATTTATGAATATCAACATTTAGTATCTTTTTCTGAAAAAATCCATTGAACATTACTTTAGCTTTTTTTATTATTTATATTTAGTCTTACTTTCATATTTTTGTCTGATAATTCTTGAAATATTTTCTGAAGCATTATTTAAAAAAAAAAACTATCATATCATATGAAAAATGTAAATGATTTAAATAATCTCTTTATTTTTATACTTTTTCTTCCAAATTTAATTCACAAAATTATTTTTGTAAAACTACTGTAAAAACGTTTTGGAGATATAGAATCATGTTGTTATATATCCTTATCAGTGTTAATTTTTTTAGCTGTATTCATCAGAATAGGTAATATCTTGAGTTTTTATCCAAATGGTCTAATGTTTAATGACTGTGACACAGAAAACAAATCAGAATAAGTTACAAAGACAATTTATAAATAAAATTTCCATAGCAACATTTAAATAAACCTGAACATAATGCCACCATTCGTTATACCGATTTCAGTCTATTTTATCAAATTGGCATTGATATAAGAAAAGGTGAATGTTATTTGCAAGTTTAATAAAATGATTGTATGGAAATATTTTCATGAAATAGTTTATGTTCTAAGCATTACATATTTGACAAGTCATAAAATTAATTACATTCTTATTAAAATATTGAGTCTTTTAGAATCAGTTTCTTTTCATCATCTACAATTACAAAGTTTAATGACAACTCATATTTTTTGATTCTTTGTATATCATTTGTCACTACTTGGTTATTATCTACTGTGACAAAAACCAAACATTTTAAATTACTGTTTATTTTTCTTGGTTTGAATCAAAAATTCACCATAGATATGACAAAATTATGTTGATAAAGATTTTATATATAATTAATCAAAGACTGATAGCTCTATAATATCAGTATTATTACTACATTATTCTAATTGTCTGATACACCAATATCATTTAGACATTTGGTATATAATTTTGCAATAATATTTCTGTTTCTTAATAAACAACTTTTTTAAGAGCTTAATAATAATTCCACCATATGATTAATATATAAAAATGCTCAATTATATATGTATCAGAAAAATTGTTTACCACACAAAGAAAATGTTTGATATAATTATGACGCACATTACATAAAAAAAAAAATACTAACTTTTTCAATGTATATAAATGTATTCCATGATTTTGGTTCCTATTATTTTATCTCTCTGAACATTTTTTACCACTTTTAAATAATAAAGCAAAGGGTGATTCAATGAAAGCTGAATGAAAGTTAGCATTTTCCTAATTTAATTCATTAATAATTATTATTACCATGTACGTATATATAAACTATCCATAATTTTTTGATTTTTTTTTCTTTTTCAAGTTTTATATCATACTAACATGAATCAGCTAGGTATGTGACAGAAGACCATAATAATCATTTAATCATTGTTTACAAAGGCAGACATTACTATGAAATTACTTAAATATTTAAATTAATGTAACTAAAATCCTGCATCAATATTTTCATGATTTACCTATAAATGTGAATTTAGTAATTTTTGGACATATAATGTTCACAACATTTATTTATTAAGCAAACTAATATAAGATTGTTAAATAAATCTGCAGTGTTGTTAACTGTATAATCTCACCATACATTTGAAATCTCACTTCTTTTGTAATTCATAAAATCATATCATTAAAAATGCTGAATATTTTCAAAAGCAATTATAATGTCCAAGTTACAATAGTAAATCATGTATAAATTGTTCATGCTTACACTAACTTAGGCTTCATTGAAGTAAAAAAAAAACATTGAGATCATCAAAAACATATGCCACGTAAACACGATAATAGTGATTTAAATATATAAATAATGTAAACATAATCTTTATAAGAAAACAAAGACAAATGATAATTAGACTAAATTACAAATATCTCCATATAATACATAAAGAATTTTCCCAATTGTTATCATTATAGTGTGCACTTACAATAATACAATATTAATGCATAAATATGCAAATATTTTATCTAGTGCCATGCTTGCAATTATATTTCATTCCAATATCAGCCTTTCAAGCTAATTGAGCATGCACCTTTGAGAGTGTTAAATAAATGAATACTCTCCTCTTCAATCCCAGATATAGCATTTATGCAATGCTATATCTTGGATTGAAGAGGAGAGTATTCATTTATTTAACACTCTCAAAGGTGCATGCTCAATTAGCTTGAAAGGCTGATATTGGAATGAAATATTATTGCATGAAACACACAATAAAAATGCAAGATAAGAGAATCATACCTTATACAAAATTCATCTAGTGCTATGAATTTAGAATTAACCAGCTTTCTGATTAGTTGCTCCTGGAAATGCAATAAAATTTAGAATATTGCTTAAGAGAAAAATAGGATTTTTTATACTGCCTTGATAAGGACTCCTAGGAATTGAAAGTGCTTGGCAATAGTTATTTTATTTATTAATGATTCTCTGTTTTAGCAATTGACAAATTGTTATATTGTAATTTCAACTAATTAAAGAAAATAATGCATCCCAGATAAATTTAAAATAAAAAAAAATCTAGCCTAAATATAAATAAGTTATGGAAGAGTTAAGTAAAGTTTCAAATAATTATAAATCTGCAAAATTACCTACTGAAAGTTGTTATTAAAATAGTTATGGTACAACTGTTTCTTCTATACATTTTGTATTAAAAAAATAACAAAATATGTGCTTTCATAGTATTGTAATAGAAACAATCATTCACTCATAAAAATAAATGAGTATGGCCATTTCAAAATAGAAAATAGAATGACAGAAATAATAGAGATAGAGAGAAAGAGAAACTACAATAGAAATGAGGTTTTTGAAAACTATACAAATATATCCACATATAGAACATGTTATTCCATTTCTCTGATTGCTTGATATTTTACAACTTGGATTTTAATTTTTTTAACAAAAAACTTTTCTTTCTAAAATACTTTAATACCATATCTAATTATAATTCTCCAATGTATTCCATTCACTACCATATTTTTCCAATTGAAAAATTAAATAGACATACCATTCTTTATATTGTCTTACAGGTAATCCTTATCATATCTTAGAAAGTCCTTATGATATAAATGAGTAGTTTCCCTTTCATGAGCATGTTCAAGCTCATTGTAAAACACCATTATAGACATTCTTTCATTTTACATGTCAATTTAATAATGGTGTAATTTTAAAGTGGTGAAATCAATAGTATTATATTCAGCAAGCTGAAGAACATATTGATTGGTTTTGTGATCATGCCATAAAGGCATCTTTATATAAAACTCTTCTAAGGCCTTTATATTGTATGGATAAGGTTTCCAAGTTTTACTTCAATACAATAAATTAGCTAAATTAATAGCTCTATGTACAGCTGACTAATTTCAATAGTTATTTCCATGTACTGGAATATTTTTCTAATTTGTTAAAGCAAGAGAGTTTGTTTTACACCTCACTATCCAAGTCTACTTATCTACTTATAAAATTACCAAAGTATTTTAACTGCTTTACATTGTCAATTTGGTACTCATCCAAGCTAAAGATTGATGTAGATGTTTCTTTCTCACTAGTGGAAAAACACTCCAGATTTTGTACATCAATTAACAAAGAAACACCTTTATATGCTGGATTTAAAATATTTAATGACATTCTATGAATTATTTTTAGAATTGTAAAAATTTAGCACAATTTCTAGCTTACTATAAATCTAGATTATAAATTTATTTAAATACACATTGATTATGTAAGTAATATTTACTAAGGCTGTAACCTCAAGAATATGTGTGTAAAATGTGATATTAGGGACCTCTACAGGTCTTAACCACAAGCTTATGCTTTGGAAGAAAATAGGGGAACCCTTCTTTACTTTAACCTACTTTCTATTTAAATAGGTGAAGCTGAAGGGGTAGATCTGAGAGCATGAAGCTATTCAATGCTTCACTGATTAAGTCCATATTTTTTATTACACATTAATATTCATGAAATCTTTCACTTTACAACTAGATTCCAAAAACATGAACTTCTTATTTTCTCCTTGAATTGATTCAAATTAAAAATTCGACCATCTAACCTGCATCATGTTTGTATTCCTATTTTATTAAACCATCTACAAACAAACCCAAATAGCAGTGTCATAAAAATTGAAAACAATTTTGGAGCAAGTACACATCTTTTCATTTCAAACGCCTCACATTTTCCATTTGTAATCATGATAGTTTTTTAATTCTCTCATGTAGAAATGGAATAACATGAATAATTTTTGTGAACAAATAAATAATTTCAACAATGCCAGAATTGTCCTTTTATCTGAATCAATTGTCTTGATGAAATTAATAAATGTAGTATATAAATCACTGACTTGTTCTCAACATTTTTATTGCATTTTTGTGGCAAATAACCCATATTTATCATGCTTATTAATTCTCTAAAATTACAGCAAGTCTCTGATAAACCATTCATCAATAACTGGAAACAACTATTCAACAAATTTTTGAAGGTAACCTTTGCTGTAGTGAATAATAGTGATATTCCATGATAATTACTGCAATTTTGTCTATTCAATTTGTTTTTAAAAATTGTTACAATAAAACCATTCTTAACATCAAGTGGCATAACTTCATTTATTCCTAAAAATATCCAATGACTTTGAAGCTAACATATTACCACTATATTTTAAAAGTCCAGATATTTCATCAGGATCTGAGATTTCACATTTTAAAGATTACTATGACCTATTTTGTTTTCATTAAACTAGATAACTTTTCTAAAATCTAAATGAATAAATAAAAGTAATGTATCATTAAAAATCATTATCTTAATACTTGTATCATTTATTCAAATGTTGATCAAAATCTTTTTACCATATGTTCAAAATATCATTGTCATTATGTAAAAGATTGCCATTGCTGGATTTAATAGTATTGTAATACCATTTCCCAGATTTATATATTACTTTCAATGGATCAAAAAAGATCTAGGATGACAACAATCAGCGAATGACTGTATCTTCTTTGTAGTTTTAATCCACCACTCATATTTAAGCCTTCTTATCAGTTGAAAACTTTTCTGAGATCCTTTGTATTTATTATGAAATTACACATTTAATCTATTTCTACTGCCAATCACAAAATGCCACATTTTTCCTTTTAATAAAATCACCAATATTAAGATTATTGTTAGAAAGTCAGTCATGATTTGTTTTTTTAGTGAATCAAAGAAAAAAATTACTTATATTCATAATATATTTTTGGGAGAATTTTATGCTTTAGTAATGTGACAATTCTAAAGATCCAAATTAGCAATTATAGTGTTTAATAGTTGTTCAAATTTAATGCATATATTATATTTTTCTAAAGAAAAAACATCAATTTGCTTGGGAATGTGATTGGAATATCTACTTTTTAATGCAATTATTAATTTAATCTATTATTTGACCAAAAAACTTGTGCTTGTAAGTATAATTGCCATTGATTTGATTGTGAATGTATCCATATTTCTTTGTAGTAGGTTTTTCTGCCTAAACAAAATGTTTGTGATAAGTCAGTCCTTATGCTGGGCATAAATTAAATAATAAATCATTTGAATTTATCACCAATAACCATTATTTTCAATAACTGTTGGCCAAATTCTTTTATTTGTACTAATATTTGCATTAAAGTCTCTAATAAGTAAAAAAATAATGTTATTATTGCAATAATACTATCAAACAAGGGATAAAAACTTTCCTTCTCTGAATTCAAGATTTAAGTATAGATCATAAAATGGACATTGGTATCATTATACAAGGCAAGTTATAACATCATTAGTTTTTCATTCATTCAGTGTGTAATTTAAACAATATAATATACTAAATTAGACTTTATAGCAAATCTAATACCACCATTCTTTTTTCTCTGACCAACCTGCTTTTTCAAAACAAACAAACTTGTATCCATTATTGTTATAATTAACTTTAGTAGATAAGTTTTACAAAAGGCTTCTATACTATTCTTAAATTTGATAATTCCTTGGTCATCAGTGTAATCCTTTTTGTCTAGATGAGTTTGCATCAATCAATGTGCACATATTTTATGTACATATATTTAGAAAAAAATTGTAATGCTTACTTTTATTACTACCACCTCTTGTATTACTACTACTATTTCTATTTTTATTATTATTCTTATTGTTTTTTCCATTGAAATCAATAATCTACCAGGCATGACAATGTTTGATGTGTGAACAGGCCATTTTAGATCACAATTTCTAAGCCTATCATTTTTGTGGTAGTCAGAAGAATCCATAATTATGGCCATTTCAATATATAATCTTTGTAAGCCACTATATTAAATCAAATGTCAACTAAAATTGCCAATCTACTAAACCTGTTCCCATCTTTACTTTCTTAATTGTTTATGATATAAATTTAAAAATAAACAGAAAAAAAGGAATTGGTGTCAAAAATGCTGTGTGTATAGTTAAAGAATGGAAATATTAAACAACCGTACAATATCATTGTCACAATTGATATGCAGATGTCCAATGGCATGAGATACTCACAATGTTAAAGTCCAACAGTTAACTTAAGTGATTGAAGATCCAGAATGAGATAGAAAAATTGGTTCCTATCAGAAAAAATATCTAGATTTTGATGATTCAACATACTATCATATAAGACAGCATAAGTTCTTGATTAAACACTGTTTCACTATTGGCCTTTACATCTAAAGCAATTCCACTATTTTCTGTGAGCCAATCATTATGCTGAACCCAATTTTAAAGTTTTATAAAGAATATTGGAGAAAGCATGGTTAGGTAAGTATCCAAGTGCTTCAAACAAAGTTTGCTTTATTCACTTGTAAAATGAGATAGTTTTCATTAATGGAGTATATTTTAATGCTGTCAACTTATTTTAAATCTTTTAGAAATATTATATATGTCTGTATCTAAACAATAAGGGATATTTTCTACAGTTTGGTTCACAAAGTTTTCAAACTATTAATAATTTTGTTAACAAATTCTTTATCATTGCAATAGTATGGCATTGACAGCTTTAAAAAATGAATATCTAAATGATTTTCCTATATACCCTGTCTGTTGATTTTGCTATGAATAGTTATGTGTTATAAATAGATCCAAAACGTTTTGATAATTTAGTATGAACCTGTAATTGCCATCTTACTGTCACTGGAAGTCGATTGAGTTTTTTGATAGCTAGAATTGAAATTTATAATAAGATCAGCTTGGTGTATATATATATACATTTTAATTTGTTTTTAATGTAAACTTATAAAAATTAACATAACCAATTTAGTACTTAATTGACAACTATTTCATCACTTGTTCTCATTCATCATAATCCTTTATAGTATTTAAACTCCTCATTATATTCTTCAACTGCAAACATTCAATTTATCTCACATGATAAGATTTCAAAAACTTGTGCTTCATATTCTTTTAATTTTCATGCACGCTTTTTGTCTACTAACCCAGCATTAAACTTGGCATGTTCATGATCATTAACTTTTTTACAAGACAGGATAAATTGAATTATTTTAATACAAGGAATAGGAGTGGTATTTCAGAATATTTATGAATATGAGTATATCTAGTGATTCATATATTACTCGGAGAATTTAAAATCATAAACTTAAATGCAACAATCTTGAAAAAGTATATTATAACCAGTCATATGTAGAATGTATAATAAGGGCAAGCTGTAAAGTACTTTTTTATTAGTAAATTTCAAGACATAAAAATTTGCCATTAGTATATGTAGAAGTTAGTTTGAAGTACGATATTGATATTGGTTAATGAATTAGTAGTGTATTAATGATTAGATATGTGTTGATAATATTGAAATTGTATAAGGTGTGAAGATATCTGGTAATAAATAGATTCTTATCTATTTGTAGAGTTTTAAAATGCAAAACAAGTGGTTGAGAAAAAGAAACATCTAAAATTATATACATATTAATCATTATTTTTTTATATAAAGTTTAGTTTCTGTGAAAAGAATAAATTATGGTTTGCAATAGAAAAGAGATACAAGATGAAGTTTATTCTCTAAACATTTATTTGTGAGATGTTAAGCACCATTATTCAACAATAGAAAGTTGCATGGGTGATGAGATTTATAGAATGATAAATGTATAAATAAATAAATAAAATTGAAATTTTGATAGAAACACTATAAGAGTTAATATTCTAAGAGCTGCAAAAAGAAAATATGCTTCCTGTACCATTAGAAGTCTTGTTTTTATAGAATTTTCTATTACATGTGTCTAATCCAGAAAGATAATGCTCTATCTCTATAGAAATAGTGTTGTAGACAAATTTTAAATGAATCCAATATGGTATCTATGTCATTTGATTAATTTTCTGTAATTAAGGAATGTTAGTAAAGAAATGAGTACTTTTAATTATTTTGGCTATCTACATTGATTTACTTATCTGGCTGTTTCAGAAATACATTTTTTAAATTTTTTGGCATTGTGTGAACCATTGATTGCTTGTTAAAATCTATTTCTGATTATCTTTTTTTTTGTTTTTGCTTTTGGAGGTTAAAATTTTTCATAAAAATAATAAGCATATGCTTTATTTCTTAGAAGTTCTTCAGAAGCTTGAGCATTAAAAGTTATACTGTGGAGTCACAATCTATAGGCCTGAGCTTGAGTCTCTCATTATATCATTGCACTTAATTATTTGGGATTTGAAAATTTATGTTTACTCATATAAAGAAGTACTGTTAAAAGTTTGTTTGATTCTGATACTAAATATCATTTCAGATTCAGTAATCATAACTATAGAACTATTAAATATAATACCAGATTAC
>JAQFVV010000386.1:433326-556353 GCA_028023455.1 Epiperipatus broadwayi
TGTAGTTATTTTAAGATCAAGAAATTGAATGCACATTAAATTTTCATCTGTGTTTATCTATTTTAAGCCATTTAAATTATTTAATTCTTTGAACAACTCTTTAATTGTATTTGGCCTGCCACATACAAAAACATCATCAATATATCGATAATATACAGTAATGTTTTTTGATAATGTTCCTTTTTTAGAATATTTTCTTCATATGTAGAAATTACAAAATTACATACTTGAGCAACAGTAGGTAACCCCATTGGCCAGCCATTATCCATTTTATAAAAATCCTTTTTAAAAATTGCATAAATATTTTTGTCAATAAAACTTAATGTTTCAGTTATAAATTTTATTATTTTCATGTTAACATTTTTTAAACTTAATGCTTTTGAAATAATTTCAATAAATGCTATTCGATCAATTAATCCATACATTTCAGTTACATATAGAGGACATATTACATCATTAACATCATTCATAATGTTACAGATTTTAATAACAAAATCAAATGATGAACATATTGTATATTTACCAAAACTAATAATTTCTTGTAGCATTTTTTCCGTTAAATGACATGTGTATGTGTCAATTCCTTGAAATTTTATTTTAATTAGATTTATTCATTAATATAATTTTTCATTATAGTAAAAAAAACAATTTTTTATTATTATTTTACAATGATTTCAATAAATTTTAATAAATGTATTCATTAATTAAAAAAAAAGAATTGCAGTAACTGATTTTGTATTGGTTCAATTTTATCCTAAAATAATATTATTTTATATTGAAATTAAGTATTAGTAGAAAAGTGTATCAATTATTTACATTGTTTAAACAATTAAATTTAAATGTTATTAAAAATTTAATGCATCATTACAAAATTATTCATTCTTGATTTTTTATTTAAATTGTTTGTTTATTTAGCAATGTAAAAATATTTATAATATCACATATAATTTCACTTTAAATTAATAAGCAGTAAAATGTATAATTTCTTTGCAGTTTATTGTGCAAATCTTATAAAACCATATTAAACTACTGTAATACAAGAATGAACTAAAAAATTTAATGTAATTTTTAATATTGGAATAAATAAAAAATGGAAAAAATAAAAATAAGAGTTGATTTTTCAATTTTTCTACATTATGATTTTTATGAAATAAATGTGCATATATTCTAACTTGGATAGAAATCAATATATTACTCAAAAAGTTCTCAATTATTGACACAGATAAACAATATTTATGCTTTCATATTGTTAATTGCTAATGTGTTAAAACATATTTATTAAAGAAAATTAAGTATAAATCTTGTTGGCTTTGTACTTGACCTTTAGGTTAGGAAACAGTTCATAAATAGCAATAACAATCATTGTAAAATTTGCTATAAAATACGAATTTTATTATTAAAATGTACTTAAATGTTTAATTTTGTTTTTTAATTACTTTAATTTCTAAGACTTATTCCAATTGCTGAAGAAATATCAATCTATGTTATTGTTAATTTGTAAAAATATTGTTTTTCTGTTCTTAGGAAAATGATAATGTTAGAAGAAGTAAAAATTATGAGACTGCAGTTTTAAAAATATTCCCAAATACAATTCATATGTTTGTGAACATAAACATGAATATAAAATAGGTTAATAAATACCCAAATATAAAAAATAAGATTAGGTGAAGTAAAAATAAATGAATGAAATCACAATAATAAACATGAATATAAAAATAAAAAGTGTGAATAAATATCCAGTGCTGTGAATGTAAAAAAATATATATATATAAATAAAATTTAAAATAGTATAATTAAAATGCTTTTCATTAAAACATGTTTATTTATAGGTAATCAGAGTATAAATTAGTTACTATTTAAAGTTATGAATTATAATTATAATTTAGATAACAATATTTATTTATTATTAAATAGTAGAGAACCTAAATATAAAGTAGTAATATAATTTTAATTATATATTATGGTTATAAGGCTTTTCTTCATTAAGAAACTACCTATAGAGTTAAGTAAAATCCCTCTTGATATCTTATAAGTGGAATAAATAGCTAATTAAAAATCAATAATAATTCTGAGATCTCCTTAGTATATTATTATTATTATTATTATTATTATTATTATTATTATTATTATTATTATTATTATTATTATTATTATTATTATTATTATTATTATTATTATTATTATTATTATTATTATTATTATTATTATTATTATTATTATTATTATTATTATTATTATTATTACTATTATTATTATTATTATTATTATTATTATTATTTTTATTGTTGTTGTTGTTGTTGTAGTTGTTGTTGTTATTATTATTATTATTATTATTATTATTATTATTATTATTATTATTATTATTATTATTATTATTAATTATAATCCAATAAAAGCAATAATAAAAAAGATCAACATACATTAAAATGAGCATATAACTTATTAATTAGGTTAACTTAAATTTAATTATTATAGATATTTTATTTTATTTATTTAAGTATTATTGTTATTCATGGGAATATTTGAATACTTAATGAGAAATGTCTTAGTATTCTTATGCCATTGAACAAATATTTCAGTATTTGTTTAAAGTTAAAGGGTATGTAACCTAGGATAAGTGGGTCTCATAATTCCTAATACTAATTAAACCTAATTTAGAAATGAATAAGTGTGTCAAATTGTATCTAGAGAAGATGACAGTCTAGCCTAATTTAGTGATTTATCATGGTTAAGGATCATGGTCATATTGGCAGAGTACAATATATATATATATATATATATATATATATATATATATATATTTTTTTTTTCTATAGATAAAATATTTTTAACTAATTTTAAAAATTATTGTTATAATTCAGGATTAAGTCTTTACACTGTTCAAGATTTTCTGACACCAATTTACATCGTTTTATTTCACTGCTTTCGTTTTTATGGGTTTATTATATCAATAATTTATTAAATTTAAATATATGTATAGGCTATGATGATGATTTTAAAACATTAAAATTTCCGTCATTGGATTGTGCTCAGAAACCCAAACTAAGATTAAATACATAGTGCTTTTTGGTGCGTCATTACTGCTCCATATATTTACATTTTAAAAATTTACTGTTTTTTTAATAACTATTTTTCAATTGCTGTAAAAAAATATTTTTTCATCTTTTAAAAAAAAAATCAACCTATTTTATTGTATAAAATGTTTATGGAAAATCATAAAAAAAGTGTATTCTAGATTGAAGCCTTTAACAATTTAATATTAGCAGTGTTTTAAACTTTTACAGTTTTCTGTTTCTATTGCCCCCCTCCCCTTCTGAAATGAAGTCGTACCTGATGTAAATTGACATTTCAATTTTACTTATTGTATTAATGTTTACCAAACTGTCAGTAAAGTAAATATTAGATTTACTGATTTTTTAAGGAATCAATTTTAAAAAAGAGTCAAGAAAAATAATTTATAAGAGGAAAAAAAAAGAAAGTTATTTCTACAATTTAAGTTAAATATTTTAGTGATTTTACTTAAGCCAAGTAATCTGAAATTTGCTTTTTGCTTTTAATGTTTTTTTATTTTTTTTTCTATCAAAAAGAGAGAAAAAACTTAATATTAAAACTATATATTGGTTGACATTAAAAGTTGAGATTGAGAATTTTTGTATAAATCTTTTGTAAAATAGATATTAGCAAAAAGCAAATTTATTTTTGTTAATTAATGATGAAGAAAACGAACATGCATATTGATTAATACTTGTATGAATTAATTACTGCAGGGTATCCCAAAAACTTTGTACTAAAATAAATTCATGGATCAAAATCAGTATTTTACATTAATGCAATAACCTTTTATATGTCATATTATCATTTTAAATTTTAACTTATGAGGTTTAAAAATTGCTGCATAAATAAATAGTCAAAATAATTCCATAATGTGAAATGTGTTGTGGAAAATAAATGTCAAAGTTTGTGACATTATTAGCCATTATGTGATTACACAAATTGTCTCTAATTCTAACATGAAATGTGTTTTGATGGCAAGAAAACTGTTTTGATACAACATTACAAAAGAAAAAGAATATAAAAAATTAAAAAATAATTCTTTTTTTTATATTAATAATGCAGAAAACAAATATATTTATTAGCTAATCTTATATGAATTAATGTCCTAATGCCTTGTGTGATTGTTTTTTACTCATTAATTTGTATTTGTTAGAAAATTAGTAATGATAGTATTTTAGTATTAATTAAACTATTTTCATTATGTAAATGATTAAATTTTCCAAGTTTATTTAAACTTTCTAAATCCATTAATAGCACACATGTTAATATATAATACAACAATTTGAGTGGTATTAATCTTATCTTTTCTTTAGATGTGTTTGGCATGACCAATGACAGCATATGAGTTGAACTTGAATCTTTAGATTAGTTAATATTGAATTTTAAGAAATGTTTAATTTCAGTATTCACTAATGTAAAGTTCCATTTTCATTGTTCATGCTTGGTGAGCAATATCTGAAGAAGAGGGAAGATTAACATGTGTGCTAATAGTTACAGGTGAATGTATTTGGAAAGTTCTAATCTCTTTTAAAGACATTCAATATTAATTATTAGGTGATGAAAATAGTCCATCATATAATTAACATTCATTAATTTGTTTGAGAGGATCACAAAAGTCCAGTATATTAAAATATTATGAATTAAGATTTTCATAGTATTTATTTTATATTTGAAATCATTGTATAAATTTAAAGTATTAAAATGCAGAAATTTCAGAGATCATTTGAGACAACTTTGCATTCATGTTATTTAATAGTCATAAATGCTTTACAATAGAAATCTTTTCATTATTAGTTCTTTAATTTTAAGCATATTTTTTTAGTATATAATATGGGTTTGTAAATTATTACTGATGAGATCTAGAAGTTAATGGAGTGAATAAGTAAGTATAATATTAATAACAATAAAAAAGATGGGAATATCAAAAATAAATATCAAAATTTATGAGTAAATATTTTGTAAAATTAAATAGCTTTTCTTGAAGAGTGGTAAAAAATAACATAATCAGAAAATCAAGTGAAAGACAATGTATTTTTAATTAAATGCCAAAACAAAAAATATTCTATGGTAAAATAAAAATCATAACGATAACTTAAAAAAGATTTGTTAGATCTTAAATTATAATATAATTATTAGACATAAATTGCTATATTTTACAAGTCTATTCATAGTGTTATTTATCAAGCTTATATGTAATAGTGGTTGATAATTATCATTGACTGGTTATGAATTCAAACAGTTAAACCATTAGCAGAAATATCATATGATGTAAATATGTATATGATATACAGACTGTAATTGTGGAACATAGTTTTTTTCAGATAGATGATTTTCAAGTAATGTAGAATTTGTTTTTGTAACTAACTAATCTATAGACAATTCATGGACTAGTTATCATTGGTTGGTAAATGACCATCAATTTATTATTAAGTGTGGGTTAGCAAACTTGTTAGAAGTGTTACTACATTGATTATTCAGGGAAATAGAACAATTGTGGTATGAATTATTATTGATTATTATAATTTATGTCTTTGACTCAAATATAGTAAAAAACTGTTTTTAAAAGTTAATTTCAATAATCATGTTCTGATCTTGTCATCAAGGAAATCAGTCAAAATTGAAAGTGGTAAAACTGAAATGTTTTTAATCTTTTTAACAAATGTTGCAGTAATAATTTTTTAATCAATGTCAAAATATCTTTTAAGCTTTTATAAAGCATATAAATAATAGTATTATATGGTTACTAAATGGATTTAGATACTATTGATTGTTTTTGAAATAAATTGAGGAATATTAATCATTGTCTTATATTGTAAAAATAGAATTCACTTTGAATATAGACCATTATTCATTATATATTTATACATACATAATTCAAAGAACATACTAGTTCAATTTAATTACCTATGATGTCATTTTTTTTCAAATGAAATTACATTAATTCTTTAAAAACAACATTATTAATAACAAATATTCATTTTCTCAACATCATGGAAACTTTTCTCATTGGAATTATTACAATTATTGAAAAAAATTGTGTTTTCTTTCACCTTTTACTAATCCTTAAAAATTTCTAACTAATTCTTATAATTCATTTTAAATGGAATTTATTATTATATGGATCAAATGTTTTTTTTTAAAAAGTAACACAATGAAAAAAACTTTTGTACATTTTTCAAAAATGATAAAGAAAATTTATACCCTAATAAATTACATATTAATAATATTTACATATTTGTTTTGTATACTCATTACCTTAATTGATATATATATATATATATATATATATATATATATATATATATATATATATATATATATATATATATATTATGCCTTAATAAATATTTTTGTGTAATTCTCTTTCTATGTTTTATACATATATCAATTTATTACATTTTGTTGATTACTCAATGCTATTTACATATTATTATAGCCTAAATAACTCTATTAATAAACACAAGTATTATCTTTTAATAACTTAAATGCTTTTCTTATTTTTTATGTTAGTCCAATTTGTAAATGTTGATGATTATATATTATAAAAATAATGTTTAGTGATGAAAACCAACATTTAATTTTAAGTGTTAATGCATTTTTACTTTCATTCTTCTATGAAGAAACAAAATAATCAATAACTATTATAGTACTTAAAATATGGTCATTATTTTCAATATCAGAAATTAAATTAAATGATTAAAAATTATTTAGTTTAACATAAATTACAATTATCTATATTAATAGATTTCAAATTACTTAGAAAATACATGAACAATACTTTTTAATCTTTGGCTTTTTAAAATATGTTATAATTTATGATATATATTCTATCATGATTAATTCAACTTAAAATAATCATATATCTACTTAGTTGACAGACTTGTATTCATACAAGTTGCATTCCATAGTAATTCTACTAGAAATAACTGAATTGGTTCCACCTTATGGTAAGAGAAAATTAATTGCAATACATGGCACCCAAAGGTTATTATTTTAAATGAAAACACAACTCTTATTATCTGGGATAGTTTAGAATTTACATTCATTTTGATCCGCTGAAACATCTATGAAATTATCAAAATGTATAACTAACTATATTATACAAAAAATATTTTAAAAGGAAGTAATAAAAAAAATCATATGTTCACACAAAGCATTATCATTAACTTATATATCAAATTTTATCGTTAATTATTCAAACTGCATTAAACAAATAATCAAAAACTTAAATTCAGTAATTAATTATTTCAAATTCTATGTTTTAAAAAGTAGCATATTACTGAATTCATCTAGTGAATCATTTTATTAATATTAAAACAGTTTTATTCTAACAAAAGTTTTGCTTGTTTATACCTATCATTCCATTAACACACACACACACATATATATATATATATTGTTATTCAAATGATTATGTATTAATGTTTTTAAAATGTATCAATATTATATATAGTTATTTTTTCTATTTAAATTGTGAAATTGTAAAGCATTGTATGTGAAGATTAAATTACGACTTATTAAAAGATAATGATAGTAATTTGATCTAGTTATCACTATTAATTTGATATAATTCCTTTAAAATTAACATTTAATTTTTTTATTTTAGACCAAGGATCGGCAAACTTTTTAACAAGAAGTGTTATTTTGTTTAGATCTCCCCTTCCCTTTAAGGAGCCACAAGGAAAGAAGTATCCCCCCCCCCTTAAAATAGAGCCACTGACAAATCTGAAATATATGCTCATGTAAAATATATGAATTTCTGAATGGTTGTGGATTTATTTGAAGTTTAGTAATAGAATATAATAAAATCTGTATCCAATGAATTAGTAAAGTTTCAATATGTGGATAAGTAAAGATTTATTTGGTTTAGTTTGTTAATTGTAGCAGAGTCCACTTTTGGCCAGTGAAGCTATAATCGTAATACTCGTGGGTGTCTGCATATGTTGTAGTATTTAAAAGCAAATGCTAATTTATTTAAAATAATAATTTACATAGTACATTTTTTGGAAAGTTGAATAGTATTTTCTTTTTAATTAATGGAGTGGTTGTTATTAGTAATAAACCATGCTTTTTTTACTTTACATTTTTTTATCATCTTGTTCAATATAGATAGTTTTCACATTTATCAGATAGAAAATGTGGCCAGAAATTTGCTCATGCTCCAACAAAATAGATTTCTGTTCATGTTTATTTTTGGCATGCTTGTACAAGTACTTATGTTAGGAGATTCTGGTGGCTATGTTTGCCTTAGAATGCCCTTAATATACTAATAGTAAGAAGCATTATGACACTCAATCTGAATATATTCTGACAAAAATTAAAATTATCCTAAAAATAAATCAATAAAAACAAAAAAATTACTTGACAGTTTGATTTATTCATAAATTTCTAATATTTAAATATTCATCATATACAATAATTACTATTTTATAATAAGGCTAAATTCAAGAACCAATATTGAATGCACATTTTTTCTCTCTTAGAGTTATCAAAATATTTATTTACAAATTATGAGTTTATATTTATCATTATAAAAAGAGCCATGAGATTGGAATCAAAGAGTGACATTTGGCTCACATAACATAGGTTGCCAAACCCTGTTCCAGACAATAGAGCAAAATTTACATTTTAAAACAATTCTACAAAACTTGTACTATTCATTTAATATGAAAAGGTAACAATAAAACTAAAATAAGACTTAAAAGCACTGAGCTAGCTTTCAGCAGATTGCTGCCAGAATCTTAGTGCTGTGTTTCCATTAACAAAATATGGAACATCTAATTGACATACCAGACTTTATTTATGTATTAGTCTTTACCACTATATATATATATATATATATATATATATATATATATATATATATATATATATATATATATATATATATATATATATATATATCATTAGAAACCAGTCAACACTTAAATAATTCCAATATAGATATCAATCAAAAATTTCAAACTATTGTCAAGGCAACTTCTTTTTAACAATAAAGGTGGAATTCCTTCCACATTTATTTAGATTCCCATATATTTATATAGACAATAAAAATTGCAACTTGACTATATTGAAGAATAATATATGTATACATCTTATTAGAATTTGGGCAACAACAGTAAAAAAAGTATATTAGTATGTATAGCTGAGGTAGCATGAATATATTAACCTCTTCATTTTATGGTTCAGTTAACCCTTTTCCCGCCTCTTACGAAGCTCCTCGTCGACCTCTGACGTCACTCTAACTCTGCCAGTTCTTATGCTAAAATATTCGTTTGATAGGTTTTGAATAGGTTTTTAAAAGTTCTGTAAGATGGTGCCCTCTTCCAAATTATTTTACAAGTAAAAAATAAAAAAAAACGCATTTAAACCTAAACAAAAAAAGAACATCGGTTGTAATTGGTTGTTAGTGAGCTCTCAGTCGGAAAAGACATTCTGATTGGCTGGAAAGAACAAAGAAACTGCCTGATCAAAGAAAATAAAGAAAAACGCTTAGATTTTCATTTCGAATATAATTTTAAAGAATATTAAGTATATATTCAGTAATTACAAATGATTTTCAGAGAGAATACTAAAAAAACAAAATTATTTTCGAAAAATATTGAAGATTTTAGTAAAAATATTAAAGATTTAGTAAAAAGAAATATTTACTTTTCTATAACGTAAAAGTCGACCTTTTTGTTTATATTATAGCTTTTATGTTGCCGAAATTGAATATTTTAGAATAAATAAATAGCAATTTATTTTTGAAAGAACTTTCGTTCTCTTCATAACCTGAAAAATTAGTAATATACTTTTTATAAACGTATCTGAGTTGAATTTAATATTATAGGCGAATATGTTTTAACAATAGGCTTTGTCTTCAGTTTGTGAGTTGGCCAATTAAAAGATTTGATTTTTACCTCATACAACCAATAATATAATTAGCAGTTAAAAGGTTAAGATAATAAATATTATCATCATAAATCATTATTCAAAATTAGCTAACATGTTGCTAGCCAAAATAACATGTATGACAGGGGTTCCCAACCTTTTTGCACCTTAGAGCTCATTCTATAATACCGGCCAGGTGGTGGGCACCATTTATTTTTTCAATGTAAATTTATAGTTGGATATTGTTAATAATACACATAATGTACCAAAAAATATTTATTTCAAAAATAAAATTTTAACCTATAATTAACGTTTATATTTTTACACTGTAAGTACAGTATGCCCTACAATTTGATTGTAATATAATACAATAATTTATAAGAAATTTTAAAAATTAAATTTATTTGTATCAGATAAATAATTTTTTATTGTGTTTGGATAGCGGTGGGCACATGTAAAATGGTCTGCGGGTGCAATGATGCCCATGGGCAAAGGGTTGGGGACCCCTGATGTATGGTATTTTAAGACAAGAAGATAAAAAGTAATTATATGTATTTTTTGTAGTGTACTTTAATTTATATAACTATTTTGAATGTGAATCCAAAATATACTACTATAACTTTAATCTTGCCTACAAATGAATTTATAATAATCTCAATCTACATCATAATAGACTCACAAATTTATACGGAATCAATGAACCTGTGTGTTCATATGGATTTTATTTGGTAAAAAAAATCCAATAAATAAATGATTTATTATCTAGTAGATATGTAGTTTGGAATATTTAAATCAATACTTTCAAAATAATTTGTAGAATAGATAAATCAAATGACGTATAGATTAATAATAAAATGGGGATTTATTAAAATTGAGTTTAACTCTTGTAACTTAAAATAATCTATTGCATTTTTATAACATATTCATGATATATTGCAATTATTAAGTTATGATCTACAGCTGAAAGATGTTAAACATGTACACTCACAATTATAAAAAAGGGTTAATACACAGTATGAAAATTTTGTTTTTTAAATATCTTTTAGATCAAGTAAAGCTTTCATCACATTTACATATTTTCAGAATAAATAAAAAAGTAAATATTAAATATGTTTTAAATTTGATATATTTTCTAAAAATATTAATGTCAATTGTAAAGTATTTGCATTTTTAATAATTTTGACAGGAGATCTTTCTGAAAGTGTTATGAAATGCTAGTTTTTTGAAAATGCACTTGGATCCTAGACTTAAAAAATGATCTAAACTCTTTCTAGATAATGATGAGCATATGAGAAAATTATTTGTAAGAAATATAATAACTTCCATTTGGCAACTTCAGAATCTGAGGCCTTGAAGAATAAAAATATGAAAATGAGGCTTGTTCACAAGAAAAAGGTGGAAATTTTTATGAATATAATGATTTTAAATATGTAAAAACAATCGGTAACAAATCTTAAAACAATAAAAAAAACATAATTGCTTTTCTGTCTGGATTATAAGATGCTTTTCCAGTAGAAGGTATATTAAATTTATTATTAACTGAAGTTATGTTGAAAGATTTCATCAATTATACCACTATAAAAATTTCAGGTAATATAGGGAAAATATAATGATAAAAATTATCTTTGCCTTAAAAATATTGATTTAGTGGATTTTAGGTTATTTACTGACCTTTGTTTTATACATAAACCTTCAAATCAGGTGAGGAAAATTAAAATTCTCTGTTCAGCTTTCAGATTTAATGGAACTGATCGAAATGTATTTAGTTGCATCATGAATAAATGAGTCTAAATTTATTCTCTGCTGCCTACAATAATAGATAATTCATTTTTAAAATTATATCAAATTTACATTTATTTTAATTTTTTCTAAAAATTATGGTATGGAAGTGATAGTTCATTTTTATTAATAAAATTATATATAACCTTAAAAATGGCTATTTTATTTAAGACTATCTAATTAGTTTTTTGGTAGGATATAATATTGGCATTTAGTAACTGTGTAATTGTTATATGTTGCAGTGTTTGAGGGTTAAAATATATTTGAAATACAATAGTCCATTGTAGAAAAAAATCTCTACATTATAGATTCTAATTAGAAAAATTAAAAAAGAAAAAAAATGCTAGATGGGGTCTATCTCCCCCCCCCCCACTCACTTTGGTTTATTTTTTATAAGAATAGCAGATTAACTATTTATTGTTAAAGAATAGAATAATTAATAATTTGAACAATGGGCCACATACCACATAAAATTTTTTAGTTACTTTAAATCGGAAATTTGTTCAGCCTTATATATATATTTCCAAACAACACACTGATTAGATTTCTATAAATATGTAAATATATATCATATACTATGTTTATAAATATCAGATACTTATATTAAACGTATGAAGTTTGTAAGAAATCAAAATGAACATTATATAGATTATTTGTTACATTTTTTTAAAAAATGCTTTTTTTTTGGGAACTAAGTAACAAAAAAGAAATTCATTTGTTCCTACTACTATCTGCCTATTTTCACACTATCGTTATGAAATTCATGATTAGCATTGGATATTAGTCAGTAACATTCAGATGCCTGATCTGAAGATTTTTTTTTTTTTTATAAAAGTGAATTATATTCAATAATTGATTTTTTTTTTACTTTTCAAAATAATATTGATTTACAATTTGAAAAATCAATATTAAAGCCGTTTTTAACCTTAAATGTCAAGTTTAAAATAATAAATTTCTAATATTTTAATATTATTGATAATAAATAGTAAAAATAAATAAAACATATAAAAATAATAAAGTAAATATAAGTTAAGTGGACTACACTAATATATATTAAATTACGTGGGGAAAAAATGTGAAGTGCAATTTTTATTAAAGTCGTTTAAAAAATAAAATGAAATCGTATATTTACTTTTCTTAAAAAATATCTTTTATGTTCTTATTTAAATTTTTGAATATAATTTTTAAAAAAGTATAACTTATTTTTAATAACTTTGGATTGAATAGTTTAATTGATCATTGTCTTCTAAAATTAAAGAAAAAATGCAAACCAATGTTTTTTATTCTAATTGAAATATAGTAAAAGTTTAAATAAATGAATATATTGACCTATACTTTTATTCATTTTTCTAGTATTTGATTGTAAATTTAATAGTAAAAATCAGTCATATATCACATGACCTATATAGCTTGTATTACCAATATGTAATATATAAAGAGCCTGCTACTAGCTCTAAACAAGCTTAATTTTTTTTAATGATAAATGCTACAAGAGAAGATACATGAAGATTTTATCTATGATGGTCCCCATCCCCAGACCGGTTTCAAGCTATGGCTTTAAGTAAAATATTTTTAAAGATATGTAATAATTATTATATATATTGTAACGAGCACAGACGTTCGTTACATTGTTTTTTTATATATAATTATTAAACAAGTTAAAATAAAAAGTTCGCATTTAAAAACTTTCTTTAAAAATTAAAAATTGAAATTAAAATATCGTCTTAAACTCTTATATATTAAGTCGCACAGATAATAAAAATTATTAAAATAAAATTTTTATTAAAGAAAAAGGTATTTTTAAAACTAAATTTTAAAAAGATTTGGAGATAAAATTATATCTCTAAATCTGTCTTTAAATATATTTTTGATTTGGAAAACAGGGTAATTAATTAGAAATGGAAATGATTGTTAATTAGTTAAATGTAAACCAGCCTTCAGCATTTAAATGTAAAAACACTGGTCAGATAAGAAAACAATAAAAACTGTTAGCAAATAAGAAGAAATCCCTATGGAATCGGACCGCAGCGAAAGGACCATCGCATCGGTGACGTAATGTAAATTCAATCCTTCACATTAATATAAAAAGGACAAGTTTGGAAATTATTAGTTAGTGAGTGACTGGAAATTGATTGATTATTGACGATGTAACAGCTAGGTGTTAGCGCTGGGGGGATTGAAAAAGACGCACAGCTTCAATCCCTTCAGTTCTGCTAAGAAAGAGAAAAAAATGGGCCATCGTTTATACAATGAGGACCAACTACACGAAAAACAAAATCTCCAAAGGATAAATAAATAAATCAACCGGATACTAATCTTCGGACGACGTGGGAATTCACGTTTAAACGGCCAGGAATATAATAGGATGAACTATTTCAATAACCGTAAGAACTTTAAAATTTATGAACAGTAAATTAAAAACTTTTCATATTTAAAATGATTTTAATATTATTCTATCTGACCAACAATATTTATTAATTGGTTATAATTTTATTTAATGTATTTAATTTGTAAAATCATTTCCATTTATTTATTTATTTATTTAATTTTGTTCTTTAAGTTTTATTATGATTTCTGTTTTCCGTTAAATAAATTATAAAAAAAATGTTAAACTTAAGTCGGGCGTGAATGGCTGTATCGATTTGTAAAGATATATTAAGGGAGGGTAATCTTGGGTTGTTCATTTCGTGGTTGAATTGGTTCAATGGATTGGATATATTTATGTAATTAGTAGGTGTAATATGAGATCCGCTACGGGCAGGATTATAGATATACGCCACACACCCTCTGTTTGCCTATGGATGGGTTTGTAAGTCGGCAGAAGACCGCAGCCCATTCCTATGGAGTTTTTAGTTTATTGATCTACTTGCCCACAGATGTCACATCCCTGTGGGTGGAGAGTCAATGTCGTTTCTATTTCTACATATTGTTCAGATGTACATTCCTGACAATATAATTGTGTTGTCGTATCATGCTACATTGAATACATGAATGTATCAGATGGATTGGCGCCAGTTGATTGCGAAATGTGTTGCCTAAGGTTAAGTAGGGATAGAATATTTTATTTTCAAATGCAAATCTATGTAGTCGATTCAGGCTCGATCCTAAATAAAACTATTAAATTTAAGTTGTTTATAGACGCTTGCATGGATTGTTTATCGGTTAACTATGTTTTGCGTTTCATATTTGATCAAAATATATAGACATTCGATAAATAATGATACCTTACGGTGAGTGTCTCTAATGTATTTATTCGGATGTCTTTTAAGTTATTGGTGACGATGCAAGTATCTTACGATGAATACTAGAGGGTTTCTTATAATTCCCTATGCAATTGTCAGTAATCAATAATTTTGTATTTTGATCGTTTATGTTTACTTTGAAATGTTTTTGACCGTTGAAATCTATGTAACCGATCTATAGCAACATATTAAACAGGTTTATAAGCCCATCTGTGCGAACTTGATTAAAAATGTAAATTTATAATATAATAGTAACTCAATGTAAATTAAAGTAAAATCAAAGTTAAAAATAATGTTAAATGTTTAAATGTAAATCACTAAAATAATTTTAAACCTTATATATATGTGCATAAATAAATCTGATTGTATGATAATTACTGGCAGTGGCTTACTTTATTCTTTTATATACTAGTAAATGATATTATTAAATCTCTGCTATTCCACTGAGCTAGTGACAATGGGCTAACGATCTAAATATGTAAATAAAGTGGAATCCTAACAGCGCGTATCTGCCTACTCTATAAATTTTTCTAGGCTCAAATGCCTAGATGGCGCCCTTTGGTAGTGCGGTGCGATGCGATCTACCACTTCGTTTGGATCGTTATAA
This sequence comes from Epiperipatus broadwayi, assembly GCA_028023455.1. Lineage (NCBI taxonomy): Eukaryota > Metazoa > Onychophora > Udeonychophora > Euonychophora > Peripatidae > Epiperipatus > Epiperipatus broadwayi. The sequence goes on from JAQFVV010000386.1 coordinate 448,882, forward strand.
TATATATTGTGACGCTCATGAATTGAATCACATGACAAATGAAAAAAAGATGCAAATTAATGGAAATAAAGATATAGTAAGAAGTTAGGATTTTAAGTTGGCATTAAATAAATTTGTCAATATTTCTTCAACGTAGAAGAAATTAATAATTAATAAAAAAAGTAAAGAAATAAATGATTAATCAATTAAATAAGGACACACATTTTGAGGAAATTTAAATAGTTATTTATTTCAATAAAATGAACAAATTAAAAAAAATATTAAAATCAATCACTGTAATTATGATTGAGGGCAGGGGAATCATAGCTTTGTAAATATATGCAGTATCAGTTTGCAAAAAGGTACTGGTTGATTAGACACTCATGCCACTTGATAGTGTTATGTGCTAAAACACATAAAAATTCTGTTTACACAGCCCAAAGTTTATGGGCTATAGAACAGTGATGTTCATATTACCCATTTCAAGCCTATATTGCATTTCACACAAATATTACAGCCCACTGATGTGCTTCATGACACCATGCAAATGCACACATTTCACAGATCGGTACCATATCATGTGAGGGTGTATACGAATTTAACTGACCATATTTCTTATAATCTGCATTCAAAGTAATGATCTTACAACCTAACTGATGTAGTTTTACATACTAATAATTTTAAGCCCATGGTATTACATACTAATAATTTTAAGCCCATGGCTGCACTTCCTAACACAGCTTGGAAGGTGAAAAAAATTGCAAAAGTGTAGAGACAAGCCCAATTTTACAGAATTCATGTGAAAAGGCACATTTGCTTGAGAACAGCTATGAGACAATTTAAATGGCTGAGGGTTGCACATTGTTTTGGAAATCAGAAGATTTGTTTGATCAGACTACTGCATTTTTTGGACAATCCTTTGGATTGTCAAAAACATTGGTCCCCAGCCCTGCATATTCCAGCGCTATGCACTGATATTTCTAATGGCATTTAAAAATGTAATTATTCAATTTTAGAAAATTTAATTCTTATGTTTTATAAAATAATGTTGGTTCATAAATTGTTTACAAATACTTTGCAGAATGTCAGCCTGTAATGTTTATAATAGTGCCTTTTTTCAGATAAAGAGCAGTTATGAGACAACTAAAATTGCATGATGTTTTGGAAAATAGTCATGTTGGTTTGATCAGAGTACTACATCTTTTGGATGATCGTTTGGATTGGAAAAACCATCAGTACCCAGCCCTGCACATTTCAGCACTATATGCTGACATTTACAATGTAATTTAAAACTGCAAATATTCCATTTTAGAAAATAATGTTGGTTCTTAAATTGTTTAAAACTAGTTTGAAAAATGTCAACATGCGCGGAAATGTATAATGTAATTTAAAAATGTAATTATTCCATTTTAGAAAAGAATATTGTTTCACAATGAAAAGTTGGGATGGTAAATGGCATTTTATGTGTAATTAATTTAAGTAGAAATAAAAAGTTGCTTCAAAATAGGAATTTGGTTTTTAAGTTACTAATATATATTTTGAATAGGTTTTTGAAAACAAATTTTGTAAAGTTTTACAAATTTATTTATGTATATAAAAGAAATAGATATTATTTAGACAGGAGGCAAGATTTTAATTATTCAATTTTTGAATTTTTTTTATGAGGCAGTTTAGACAGAATAGTCAAATGTCTATTGTAGGAAATATGAAAGAAAATTAAAGTGGTTGTTTGGGAAAGTTAATAAAATTTATTGTAGTGATAAGGGGTATGAGAATAATGTTTCTGATGATAGAGTTTTTAATCTTTCTGATATTAAGTTAAATGATAGAGAATTAGATATTCTTGATAAAGGCCCTAATTTTGTTCCATTTCATTCAAAAAATATAGTTTTTGATACAATTTTGTCTATTGAATTTGAGTGATGAGCAGAAAGTTGGTATTGAATCGATTTTGAATAAAAGTTTAAAAAGGAAAGAAAAATTTGTGGTTAATCCTGCTGAGGTTAGACATCTTAAGAATAGGTTAATTGTTAATGATGTGATCATTTCTTGCAAATACAAAGCTGGTAGGTTTGTCATTATGAAAGGAGATGAATTCAAAGAGAAAATGGGTAGAGAATTAAATAATGGTAAATGTATGTTTTTAGATAAAGATCCAGATAATTTGATCAAAAGATAGTTGATAGATATTATGAAGAAAATGGTTATTTTAAACTTTTTTAGTAGAGTAGATTATTTAAAATGTTATCCAAACGATTTCATATCAGCTAAGATGTTTGTGAATATTAAAACTCATAAAAATGGTTTTCCTTTAAGATTTATTTTTGATTTTACAGGTAGTGTTGAAGAGGGTATTTCTAGATTCTTGAATATTTTTTTAAAACAATTTGTTGATTTTGATCATTACACAGTTTTTTCTTCTTTTGAGGCTTTTGATAAGATTAATAATTTTAAAATGGAAAGTAATTGGGTATTTGGCAATTTAGATATTGAAAATATGTATCAGTCTGTTAATAGGTTAAGCAGTATTGATGTTCTTATGTCTGTATTGTTTAAGAAAAATTCTTTATCAAAAAATAAAATTAAGGTAATGAAAGATTTGCTTTTATTATTGGAAGATTCTGTGTATTTTACTTATAAAGGTAATATTTATAAGATTAAGGAAGGGGGGATAATAGGATATATTATTTCTCCTTTAGTATGTTCAGTTTATATTAATTATATGGAAGATGAAATTATTATTAAAAAGAATTGTTTATATGCAAAGTTATTTGTCAGATATGTTGATGATTGTTTATTTGTACTTGGGAATGATAAATTGAAGGAATTTGTAAATGAGTTTAATTGTTTTGATCCTTCTATAAAATATGTGTTAGAAGGAGGGGGGTTAGATTTTGGTAAGTTAAATTTTTTAGATCTTTTGGTGATTAGAAATGTAGAGACTAATTGTTTACTATGCAATAATTTTGTTAAAAGTAGAGAATTAAGATCTATAATTAAACATGATAGCTAACAGTCTGTATCTCATAAAGTAGCTGCTTTGAGGAATTATTGTCATAGGAATAATAAATTAAATAATTATAAAGGTAGCTTTGTTTCAAAAATGTCAATTTTATAAAGATTACATGAGGGTTGGTTACTTTGATAAATTTGTTAAAAGTATTTTATTTAATAGTAATATTTGTAAGGATGTAAAGGAAAGGGGAAAATATGATTTTATTTATTTGCCATTTAAATTGTCTTCTTATAAAATTGTATGGAGAAATAGTAAATTGTTTGGAAATAAAATTGCTTGGAAAAGGGGTGTTACATTGAATAATTTATTACATAATACAAAGGAAATTTTTGATAGAAAGGCTATTCCTGATGTAGTATATTTTATTGTTTATTGTAAGAAGGTCTACATAGTTCAGGGTAGTTTGAGTTTAAATGGAAGAATAAAGGTTCATAAAAGTAGATTTAAAATAGATATCTTAGTTCTGCTTTGTATGTCCATGAAAAAGATACAGGCCACACTATTAATTTTGATGAAGCTAAGGATGTTTTCTTTGAGAGAAATGAAATCAAAAGAAGATTTAAAGAATGTTTATTGTTGAAAATTTATTATTCTGAAGCCATTAACTTATTTAAGAGTTCTTTTAATATTAAGGGTGTATGGAAAGTGAATTGATTTGTGGGTAATGTTTAATATTATATATATATATATATATATATATATATATATATATATATATATATATATAGTGTAGTTTTTGTAGTTCTTTACACTTGAGAAGTCTGCTTGTAGCAGTGAAACCTTTGGTTGTGTTTTTATATTATTTTTTTGCTGGTCTGGTTGAATTTTGGATTTGGGGTAATTTTAATTATTATCATTAGGTACACATACTCAATATGACATATACATAAGGAGTTTACATGTTATTTTTATAGTAGATATTCAGCAATATATATATATTGTAACCAGTTGTGTTACATGGTACACCCATAATAATATAGGTGTGTGCATATATATATATATATATATATATATATATATATATATATATATATATATATATAAAGTAAAGGAAAAGTAGAAATAAATCCAGACATAAATTTTTGTAGATATTTTTCTACATTTCCTAAAATAAAATAATAATAAGTAAAAGGTTAAATAATAACTCTGATTTAAAATATGAAACTTTTAAAAGGTCTGATAAATATTATTTGTAATTCTAATTTTGAAATGTAAAAACACCTTATGTATTTTTGAAATTTTTTATTTAATTAAACAAGATTTTTATCTATTAGAAATCTAAATTAAAACATGTCTGTTTTCAGTGGGATTAGAGAGATAAAAATAAAAAACTCTGTTTTCAATCAAGGTGTTAGTATCACCTTAGATGATTCTATAAAAGTGCTGATAATAAAATTCGTTCCAGTTGGGATAATAATTTTTGTAAGAACAGTCAGCTGAAAAGTTGGTTTTAATATTTTATTGCAACTTGATGAAGTGCAGCTGTTGGTTTTAGCTGATCAGAGAATTTTCAGAATAGCTACCATAAACTGATGTAGCTGAAGGCAAGATAATAGACTGTTCTCCTTAGCAGGAGTTTGAATTGATGTGGAGAAAATGACCCACTTCTTTGTGCTGAAATTTATAGCCTTAAACATGGAAATAACAGTTGCTTGCCTGAAATCTATCAAAACAAGACTACTGCTTGCCTGGAACAATCCTAGACTGAAAGGGAGACCAACATTTTACATGGATTACATTTTTCCTGATTATGACAGTCACTAAAAACCAAACTCACCAAGAAAAATCTTCCAGCTTGCTGAAGAATTAATTACACATATGCTGATGTATCTAAAGGCAGAGAAGAACAGCTATATATATATATATATATATATATATATACAGCTGTGGTGAGTAAAGTTATATATAATAACAAAATTTTAAATAATTTCTTTAGTAAAATTACATTTTGAAAGTGATGCGTGAATTTGTCCTTTTTATGCTTATGGTGGGTGTGTAGTTAAGCAGGGCTGTCTGGTTGCAGTATGTTCCTGATGCTCCGAAGTATATGCTCAGCACTGTCTGAACCTAGATATTGAGCTTCCAGAGTAGTCCAGCAGTGTATGATAAGTAGGCCTCATGAATAGGCATTGGTCTCATGAATAGACCTCATCTATACTCCTAAGTCTCACAGAGATGAGCAGGGTTGGTGCAATGCCTTTTATTTTTTTTCTGGATACTACTCTTTGAGGATGATCTATCTAGGTACTTAGAAGGGGCAGTGCTTAAAATGAGGTATTTGTTCGCAATGTCATGTAGCTTTGTGGATTGATAATCCAGCTTGGCTCTCTGCTTATCATGACATGGGGAGCTGCAGTTTACATATTCACTTTTAATATCTCACCTTGCCTACTTCATCAGCATTAACTAATCAAGCAGAAAGACATCTTAAAAATTATATATTTTTGGATTCTATAAAACAATATTATCTTTTGTTTATTAAAAAGAGACAAAGAGACATTTTAAAAGTGAAGCAAACAAGCAAATAACTTTATGTTTTAAAAGAAAAAAAGTTGATAGTATTTATTTCTTTTAAGTAACTATTCGATAAAGAGTGGAACTTACTATAAAATAAGAAAAGCAATTTATACATTTTCAACAACGAATAATTGTAAAAATAACTTTTATTGTCATAGCACATATGTAAATGTTATATATATTCAAAATGAAATTTCTAATTATAAAATTAAGGTTTTTTTTTATTGTTTGACAAAATAAATTTGTTAATAATCTGTGCAATTCTCTGTATGTTTTAGTAAACCTAGATTAAGGGTCTGTATTATTTAAAATATAATTTAAAAGCTTAATTATTGTAGAACAAGTTTAATATGTTCAGAAATTTTATGCACATGCATGTATGTGTGCGTATATCTGTCAGTTGTATTGCAAATACCAATATTGTCAATTATAACACATATGTAAATTTTAATCATTTTTTTATAATTATTTTATGTTTAATTGAAATGTATTCCTTGTATATTATAAAATGCATGTCTGTATATATATATATATATATATATATATATATATATATATATATATATATATATATATATATATATATATATATATATATATATATATATATATATATAGTAACATAATTAAATGAGTTCAAATAATTATAGATTGTTACAATATAACTATTACCAGATCTGAGTTGAAAGGTAGTCTATACCATTGTAACATAATTTACATGAGTTCAAATTAGATCCAAGTAAAAGTTCAAATATCAAAATTAAAGGTTGATCAAATAACTATTACCATACCTGAGTAATCTACAATATATAAGATCATAATATTTAAAATAATGTTGGATTTCTCAATATCCAAATATCAATAATTATAAACAAATTATTAATAACAAGTATAATAACTCAGGTGTATGAAATCACGTGAGGTGAGTACACTAGTAATTCAATAAAATATAACTCAGGTATACAGACAGTAATCTTATCCACTTTCATTTCTTGGTTTGATGTTAAGTGCATGTTTAAACAATTACTAAGTAAATATGGTCTAGCAGGGCGCCACTAGATTATCTGAATCTAGACACGGTTATATCTAATAACCTTTCACATGTACCAGGTTGGAATCCCCTTTTTTGGTTCTTTATTTTTAATAAAAATGGAAGATTTTGCTTTTTGAGCCATATCACTATATGCACTAATATTTAGGTAAAAGTAAAACATCTTTAAACCAAAGTGGAGTATATTAGACATAAATCACTTCTTAGATCTTAGCATAACAAATGTGTTTCAATATTTTTATACGTTTACTCGCTCAGATTATATATATAACTAATTTAGGATGGCAATTCATTCATTCTTGCATGAAATAGATGATGGGATGTGGTTATAATAATATTAAGAAATCACTAAATATTATAAAATCAATATTTATTTATGGCCTTTAAACAGTTAAACAGCTCATTAATTAAAATGTTGATGATGATGATGATGACGATAATAATAACAATAATGACAATGGTTTCAACTACAGCTCTAGGACTAAGCCTAAACATAGAACTAATTTTTATAAAGAAATTCATAATTATTGCTTAATTTTAGCATACTTACTTATATCTTAAATAACTAATATTCAACCACTGATGATGATGAATAATCACACTTAACAAAGACTACACTTAATGAAATATATACGCCTCGTTTAATAAAACAAACTAATATTTATTACTACATTTCTAACATATACATAAAAATTTCTAGATAAATATGAAAATTGACATGAATAATAATAATAATAATAATAATTGATTATATATCAATCCTCAATTAATTTCAAGTTCTTCCCCCTTTCCCTTCAAATGTATTTTGTATTAAGTTGGACGTCACATTGACCATGATTTCCACTCCATGAGAAAAGTATTTCAAGAAAAAAATATTATCTGCTCATTAGCACACATAATTTATAAATCTAACATGTAAGTAGAATGTAAAAGAAAATGTTAATAGAATTGAAAGAGCACAGTTTTAGAAACAAGTTTTAAATTATTTTCTCCCCCACTCTTCTACCTCTGAAATGCTATACTTAACTTGAAACAAAATAATCTAATATTCTAACACTACTCATTATTTCACATTCACTCGCAATTATACACATATAAAAATATTATTATGTATGTGCATGTTTTATCCCATAATAACAAAATATTATTTAAAACCAAAATACTAATAATATATTAGTTAAAACTAAAATCATAATACCATAAAAAAAAATGTTTTACACATTAATATTTTTCATAACTGTAAAATTAATAAACAAACAATTTTCATACATTCAAGATAATTTATGAAGCTCAAAGTTATTATTAGTAAGACATTCTTGTTTTAATCGATCTGAATAGTCTTTAAAAGTTCTTTAAATAAAATATACCACTTTATTGGTAAAATGTTATTAAGACTCTGATATCATAAAGAAAATAGATATAAAAAGTCATATTACCGATCTTTTGTTTGTGGCGAATTTCCAGGGGTTCAAACTTGTCTTGTATAATGTCTATATTTCTGCAGCTACCATTTCCGTTTTACATGGGAACCATCTCTTTCTTGAGGTGTATAAATATTTGATGCTGATGACTCTATTGAGGTTATTTGCTTTAGTGGACAATTTGGAAATCATTATATTAATTTTTCTTCTCTTCCTGTCAAGCATGATTTTTTTTAGTGGATGAAATACAGTAGTTGTTTTCACGTTTATAAATTTTCTTGAGTTTAAAATCAGTTGCTGGAACAATTAATTGGACTTGATGATTAATATTTATCAGTAGATTAATTCATCTTCTTTGAATGCAGGTGAATGCTTTCTTCCTTCTATTAAAAACATCTTATTTCTCTGGTCAGTTGAAAGGTGTAGAATATTATTTTAGACACAACATCTTTTCTTTGTTATGTGATGTGCATCTTCCCCAGATGGGCCGGAAAAGATGGGACATACATATAATGTTTCTAGCCAGCCATTTCTTATATTTTCAGCATTCAATTTAATAGTCTAATAATCTGAATCATAATCACAATAATAAAAATAATAATTCCAGACAGCTTTTTATATCCAATTTTTAACTAACTTAACCAATCAGAGATAGCGTCACTTGCTATTTTTGGACAAATTAGTTTTAATTAGATCTCTAATTTATTTTCAACTAAATTATTTTTCAAGTGAAAAGTTTAATCCTTTTTCCAGACACTTTTGTTTTAAAAAAAAATAGACTTAATCCTTATTTCCTTTTCTTTTTTTTACATCTAGGTAACATTTCAAATCTTTGAGCTTTTTTCTTTAGATCTTAAGATAAGACAATTTCAAAATTAGAGCTCTCACCCATTATAAGCTCCCAAAGTGAAAAACAATCATTTACAAAAAAAATTGCTACAAAGATAGATATCTGATTAAACAGATTTCCTCTTTTAACATAAAATTGTACAAAAAAAATAATTTGACAGATTTAATCCTTCCTTTTCTTTCAATATTTAGTAAATGTAAATTTTTGTATGTAATGTACACATCCTTCATTCTTTCAAATCATTCATAAACTAACATTAAATAATATAATTGCTAGCTTAGTAATTATAACCCTATTATTTAAAATTAAATCTGTAACTTTTAAATCCCAATTACAATTATAGAAAAGAAAATAGAAGTATATAATAAGATATTAGAATTGATCAAGCATAGGTTAGTTTTAAAGAAAGTTAAAATGTTGAATATTTGAAATATAAAACAATTAAATAGTTTACACATACACTGCTTATATGTATGCATTATAACTGCTTTTTTTTTAACAGAAAATTTAAATATTAAATGTGTGTGCTGCTCTTTTTGAGATTTATTAACACACAAACAAGTAAAGCATATAATTGTTGACCCACTCTCTTTCTGTTTAAAGCTTTTAGAACTGGACCTTGTAGGGTTTGAACCCGGATGCCCTACAACTTCCTTTATGGTTATATAAAAATGTGATGATGATTTTTGGTTTACCTTTTCTACATGCACATTACTATGAATTTAGCTAGTGACTAAATTGTAATGGCACATATATATATATATATATATATATATGTGTGTGTGTGTGTGTGTGTTTATAGAAACTAATTGAGAAATATTGTAAAACAATGTAATAACTTTAGTTGTCTATATAAGTTTGTATACTTTTCAAAATCAGAATCCTTAACATATAAGACGTTAAATACCATTTTTCTTTGTTATTAATAAACTTATTTAATTGTTAAAAATATTTTCATCAGTTCTTGGTCACATACAGTAATAGAGATTATGTTCTCTGAGCTAGAGTTGTACACGAGATGAATATATAAATGGGAATGTGTATATTAATGCTTTTGGGGCATCCAGCAATGATCAATCATTATCATCCTGGTTAGCACAAAAGAGGATACTCTTTAAAGCCCATGCACTATCTTTTATTTTAGTTTAGCCTTATTAGGAGTTAAGTTTATAGTTGGCCAATACAAGTGGCCAGAGCATTGATGATGATCACCATGTTTTAATGTCCCAGCATTATTGTTTTGATTTTTGATTATTGTGTATTTTAATGGATGGGCACTTAAATGGTGCATCCAAGTTATGTTTAAATAATTGCCCAAGGTGACAAAGGCTCAATAGTTAGCCTGGTCTACAGAAGACCCATTTCCAATCCAGTCACAAGGTTGACTGTTGATTTACTGTATTCATGTATTGTACTGATTTCTTTATTCCCATCAATGATGATGATGGATGGTTATTTCTCTCGAGTACTCATACTTACTTTTATTTATAATGCTGGTGGATGATTAATTATTATAGTTGCTCTTCTGAGTTAGCTGGCTGATCTCTCAATGATCTCTCACAGAACTTTTGATCTCATATCCTTCTTTAAATATATCTTATATATACTTTTATAAATTATTGATTTTTCATTGATGAATTGGGAATGATGATGATTTTCCATCACCCCAGATTTTCTTTCATTTTCACCACTCCCAATACCCCTATCCCTTTACAATATATATTAACTATAAGTGTTAAATCAATTTAAAGTACAATAAGTTTACATTTACTAAAAAATTAAAAATAAATTGGAAATAATTTTTATATGTTAAATGCTTTCATTTACTATGAACTAAAAAAAAGTTTCTTCAACCACAATTGTGGTTTTATGTTTAACTTTATTTTTCATAACAAGAGACACTTAATTAATATCTGGACCCCCATTCTTTTATTTTCAGGTTAAATCTAAAGAGCCCAATTGCAGTTTAAGAAATAATTATTTTTTGACTTTTAATGCATCGTTAATAGAAGCATTTAATAAAAAAAATTTATATCTTTATTTATTTTTAAAATAAAAATGTCTCTTATCTGAGTGGAAATAAATATAATAATTAAAATTTTTGCTTAAACATTTTGTGTGTATGTGTGTGTTACTGACAAAATAAATTCCATTAACATATAAGAATTTCTTACATTTTGATTTTGAAAAATCACTGACCAATGTATAAAACAAGGAACCGATTAAAAAAAAACAAATGAATTTTGTGGAAATACTTCTTGTAATGTTTTTTATTTAGCTAAGGTTATTACAATTATATTTTAAACTTTTATCAGACTAGGGATCAGATTATTGATTAAAATCAAAATGTATGCATTGCCAAATATAGTTTTCATTTGGCATGTGAATGTAATTTAGCTAATGAGAAATATGAATAGCTAACCATATATATATAGGGGGGGGGGGGGGGGGGGGGGGGGGGGGGGGGGGGGGGGGGTTGAAACAGACGATCGGAGAATGGATCTTGTTTTTGGGTGTTTTAGGAGTTTTAACCCTTTTTTTAGAGTTTTCTTTTTCCAAATTTGGTATTTTTTTTTTTTGGTTTTTAAAAATAAATTTAAGGTGAGGTTTAATATAAATTTTGGGGGGGGGGGGGGGTGGAAGGTGGGTTTGAAAAAAAAAAGGGAAATATATAAAAAAAAAGAATAATGTGATGTGTAAAAAAAAATAAAAGAAAGAAGAGAAGAGGAGAAGAAATAAGGGGGGGGGGAGGGGGAAAAGGGAGGATTGGGAAAGGGAAAAGGGGTTTTTTTAAAAAAAAAAGGAAAAAAATTATTAAAAAAAAAAAATGAATAAAAAAAAAATTTGAAAAAAATATATATATATATATATATATATATATATATATATATATATATGGGAGGGGGTGATATATATATATATATATATATATATATATATATATATAATAGATGAGAATGGTTTTTAAATTTACTTACAATAATATAAATATAGTAAACCTAAGAATAAATACTGAACAGTAGTCAAGCATTGTTTGCCAAGAGATCAGCACAGCAGCCTTGCAAGCAAGCAGTTGGTTGCAGACGGTTATTGTGGGTTCACCTCCTAGTGGTTGATGCTATGACTTATGGACAAAAAATACTGTACAGTAAACAAAATTCAAAAATATGAAATCTTTGGAAATATTTTTTTATTCTTGTATAAGTGGATCTACGTTTGAAAATTTTGGATCCAATATAAGTATTAAATCACAAAAAAATATTTATTTGCATCTGTTAACATTGTGATTAAAAGAAATGTGTACACAAACTTTAAATTTTTCTATTTAAGATTACTAATTGTCTTTTTATATAATTTGTTAATTATTCATGTATAATTTTAATTAGAAAGAAGTTCAAATGAAGAAAGATACATCATAATAATAATAAAAAACTAGTGAAGTGTATCTTATTTAGAATCATGAAAATAATATAATGTCATTAAAAATAACTACAATATAAATACTGAAATAAACAACATTATATTATGTTACTACTTTATGAGTAATTTAAAAAACAATGCAAAAGCACTTCTTTTCAAAGACTTATGGAAAAAGAGAATGCATTAAGAAAAGTGGACTATGACTGCATAAAGGAAGAAAGAACTTGGATCAAATTTGAACATGATTATATATTAAATGAGTTAAAATAGCATAGTGTTAGAATTTGATGTTTGAAGATTGAAATTATTTACATTTTTATATTGATTAGTTATTTATCAAAATAGTAATTTTTAGTTTGTTGAATTGATCTTTTTAATTTTAGAAAAGTAAAGAAAGTTCAAAAATTGGTCAATAGAATCTTGACTTTTACTTATTTTTTTAATTATTTCCTAATAGCTTTTAGAATTTAAATTATGGTAAGTTCGGACTTGAATATTAGAACTTAAAATATATATGTAGCTTTATGGTAATTTTTATTACATAATGTTTTTATAGTTCAATTACAGTATGGACATAGAGGTAATCACTATACAATATATATTAAATGTTAGAAATGGCAAGTGATGCTTAGTAAAATATTATTTTTTATGTTCTTTTGAAAATATTTATTAAAGTGATAATCAATAAAATTATCATAAATTTTAATCCAATTTATTTTTAAACAATAATAAAATTTAATTACTTAAGAAGCAATCCATTTTTAAACAATATATTTCTTTTTAATTTTCATAATAATATTTTTATAAGATTATTAAAAATGATTTTATTTCTTAAAAAAAGGATTATTTTTTTTTAAATTGTATGACAGATTTATTGAAGATAAATATTTATACTGAATTTTTTTTTTCCCAATTAAATAAAAATCTTAAAAATTAAAAACTATTGAATAAATTTACTGTAATAGATTTTTTTTTTTTTGCAAAGGCCATAGTAATTAAATCAAAATTAGTGCATAATTTGTATTTAAATCAATTTAAAAAATTGTGTCCATCTATTTTTCATTCAAATTATACTTTTGTTTATCCTTTTAGAAAGGATTTGAATTTAGATAATCATTTGAAATTTGGAACTTTTATGACATGAATATGACAATGGCATATCATTTGATAATTAGAAGTTTGCCGACCACATAAAATGCTTTAGAGGCAAGTATATGAGCAGTAGTTTCATATAAAACATTATATTTTTATATATTCTAATACAAAATATTTAAAGGGAGGTAATCAATAAATAATAGTTTTATGATCAGTTCGTCCATGTCAGATTAACTAAACTGAGTTTTTTTTTTTCAGATGGAAATAAATGCATCTAGTCTAGTTTCTGGTTTAACTATTGTGATAAATCAAACTGAATTAAGGGGAGAGGACTATGGAAGGAGAAATAAAAATCAGTAAATTGTTAATAGTTTTTTTTTTGAAGGATTAGAATTTAGATAAACAAATAAATTTTAATACTATTATGATAAAACATCTGAGAATTATTCTAAAATAAAGTAATTGATGGATGATGATTATAATCTGAATTTTGAGTTGGGATAGTAACAAATGTGAAAATAGATATTTGCAGTTTGATATACTTAATAAAATTATCTGAAAATAATTAACTAACTAGATATTTAGTTAACTTAGAAATCAAAATTTAATTAATGTATTAAGAAATTATGTAAGTTCTGAAGAGAATTATAAAAATGGCTAACACATATTGAATTGCTATTATGCTTTGGATTTGTAAATTATATAAACATATTTAATTTTATAAGCAATTTTACAACGATTGAAACTTTTGATCATAAAGAAATAGACTCAGGATGTTGTCATTAAAGAATATTTATCAAAATGTTACCATAATTATTAGATTATATTGATAGTAAAAAAAGGTTTATGACAGAGAAAATCTCGTGAAATGAACACCCATCTATTACTTTCTCCTCACCATTGCCATCTATAAGGATCTTCTATTCACTTGGAAGAATGCTTCTATTGATCTACCACCCAGAAGAGTGCTGATTTTAACAGTTACCACTTGCCATTATACATTCATCACCATAGGAATTGTGGCATATTATAGAAGTAAACATGCTACTATCTCCTTCACTACTCTGATAGTGAATGTCCCATTGTCAACAACTGCTTATTTACTGTACATTTCTTAATCAAAGCCAACCTTTATATCTGAAGGTCATTCTCCTATCTGCAATCCTGCATAAAAATCTGAAAGTTATCAAAACTATTAACATGGACAAGGAAATCAGTTGTTCATATCTTTATAACACTGCCTATACATTATTCATTAAGTAAGACATAAAAGGATATATTTGGGCTAAAGATAATTTCTAGCTTAATAAATGATTAGTAACAGTTATTAATATATTTTCATAAAGTAATTTGTATCAAAGTTGCATAGTGTAAAATTTGAAATCTGTCATTAAAAATATGGTAATTTTTTATCTTTTATATAAAAAATCCTCATTTTCTCTGCTGTCTGATTGGTGAATGTAAGAATGTTTCTCTGTAAGGTGTTCACAATCTGTCATTTGTCAAATTCACAACTATTCCACTATTAATAAACAATAAGAGTTATTTATGACTGTCACTTATCAAATATAACAGATATATATTTAATAATTTAAATTTAGCTTGCCATGTACATTTCTGAACTGTACCAAACAGACTGAGTTGTTCCAAATATTTTTTTCAATTATAAATTTTTCACAATTATATAATATTAAAATCTCTTATTGAATTTATGTTAAATCATTAAAAAATTTATTAAAACAACTAATTAAAAAAAAACTATTACAAAAATGATGGCCTTAATAAAAAAAAACTATTATGTTTGTTTGTAATGCTGTCATTTCACTATTAATAACTGTAGTTTTTTATGAAGCAGTTGTTTATAATTATTAAAATCTTTTTTCTGATTTACATTAAATCTTAAAAAAATTGTTAAAGCAACCAATTAAAAAAAAGATAGCCTTTCCAAGATTAGGCAAATCTGGACATATATATATATATATATATATATATATATATATATATATATATATATATATATATATATATATATACTGAGCAAATGATGAAGATATAAGTGAGAGATTGTGATCTGTGCCAATTTACAAGTGCTGATTCAGCACAAAATGCAAAAGTTAGAGATAATTTATCCTTTACACATGTCTTTAATCATGTGTTTTAGTAATGTGTGATGGAATGAAGTTTGAAATATATTTAAATATATATTATATAAAGTTAAGTTTAAAATATCATTAAAAATAATGTATATATGAAGTTAAATTTTAACATGTGCTATATGAATTACTTGAAAAGTGTATGTTTCTAATGCATCCACAGTGTGGAAGGATGGGCTGACTTCTGGGCTGATGGGTAGTTCTCGTAGAATTGAGTTAATGGTTTAAGACACATTGACAAAAAAACCCAACAACTTACAAAGGTAATGTAACTCAATGGAAGTTTCAAATACTTCCTGTCCAAGTTACATATAATTATATTTAATAAATAATAATCATACAATTGATTAAACCATTGAAACAAACATCTGTAGTTATTTTTATACAATGAAAATCATGTTATATATACATAACCAAATGTTCCAGCATTTATTTGAGGATGGCTTAGCATTTAAGCACATAAGATGAAGAGTGTTTCACAAGCTACTTATAAACCTAAAAACCTATTTAGGCAATACATTTTTAAATCCAGTCCCTACAATGCATTGGTAATAATACATACCCTGAAAAACATTTGGACAATATGATGCAATTTGATCTTGATGACAAGAAGTTCAACTGGCTAAAAAAACTTGATAGTGACTAGGAAACATATTAAATCAATGCCTGAAACTCTTGCCTAGGAAAACGCATGAAAAGTATTTGGGGAGTTCTGGTATGACAAACTGTCAAATTATGAGATAGAGTAGTTGCCGTTTGTAATATTGGTTATTTGCCTTCTTTAATTTCTGAAATAAACCTTCACCTTATCAGCTATCTGAACTGTTAGAGCTGAACTCTGCATTGGTGTTTTAAAAGTGTAATGGATGATTGACACCTGTATATATATATATTGTTTTTTTCTTTGTTTTATTCTTTCTTTGCGTGTTAATAAAGATTTGCATATCTTAAAAGAAAAGTTGACCTTTTCATTTATTTTTATAATTTTTTGCATTAATACTGAATTACTATAAATTTAACATATAACATGGTTATTGATAAATAAAGGAAAAATCATTCTAAGTTATTATTTGTTTTGTTATTACCTATGTTTGTTTATCAGAAAAATTAGTCACATTTTTAAAAACTTATTTAATAGAATTCATTTTTCAGATGGCTTCTCTCGTAATAATGCGACATATTTCACAGGAAAATAGAAAATATATGTAATAGACACGGATGTAAGTGTTCACTTTACAGTTTTTATATTCTTTGTCGTTCCTTTTTTAAATATTATCAGTTCATAACAGGGTGAAGATTTTTTAAAAATTTAAATCAGTTTTTCCAATCTATAATTATTTTTTTCTAAAAAGTTCTATATCATAGTAAATAGCACACTTGATTATTACGATTAAGACATCTGATTCAAAACTGAGATAGATAAGCTTTAAAAAAATTTTCATATAATGTAAGTAGATACAGAATTTTTTTTTCAGATAGCAATTACAAAAGTAGCCTTCAAAATATTGATCAGTTAATGGATCTCAGCCAATTTTAACTAGAAAAGAAAAAAATCCCATCTGATCAGTGTCTCTTTAATGACTTTTTAAACAAGTTTGAAAGTTTTTAATTTAAAAAAAAAACTTTGTTTACCGATGCATCTTTGCATTCACGTATTAATCACTCCGTACTATTATTATTGTTTATTTGAGTAGAGTTTTTGGTATCTGAAGTATATTATCTTAATGAGGAAGAATATAAACAATGGGGAACAAGTGTTAATACAATTCAAATTTATTTTAACGAAAATATTTTCAACTAAATATTAACACAGTTTCAATTCTAAATCTTCACCTTCCATATAAGTGCAAATTTAATTAATGGAATGAAGTTGTTATAATATTAATATAGAATTATAGTCATCCATATAATTATATATATACACGAAAAATATACATTCTTTTGTTGAAAATAAAAGTGACATTCTATTCAAGAAGTTAATTTAGAATTCTAAATGTCTTCTTGATACTTAAAGTCATAAGTAAGAATTACAATGAGCGAAAGTGACATGGAACAAAAACACGTTTGAAAAATAAGATAAAAATTCATTTAAAAATATATATATCCACTGTTCGAAAGAGAGAAAGAAAAAAGAAAAAAAAAGTCTTGAACTAATTGCCCTCAACACGTTAAAGTACTCTCCATTAGGTGGGAAAAATATACAAGATCTTTTTTTTGGCATAAAGTTTTATTTGCAACCATTATTATTTTGAAAGGTTTTTCTAGTATTTATTCACTTGAATCTAAAGTCAACATTTATCAGAAGGTGACAATAGAGTTAGTTTTATTCAACTTTATTTTTAACATATACATAAAAAAGCTAATTTAAAAGAATATATTCATTACAAATTTACATTAACAATATTTTTAAATATATTTTTATATTATAAAGTGTATAAAGTATTAACAACAGAAAAAGTGTTATTTTTACTAATATAAAGAATATTTAAATTATCTTGTGATAATTAATTGCACCTCTCAATATGCTTTTTATTTTTTGTAAGAAAAAAAAACATTCAAAGCTTTTAAAATCAGTTGTTATTAAATTATAGTTTGAGCTACAGTGTAGTTTCACTATATCTATTGTATTCTTTTATGTTGTTACTGTGTCGTTAATGAGTGTTTTGTCAATTGATAAAAAAAATAATTTGGTTGTAAAATACAAGAACTTAAATATCTCTTCCATTAACAGAATTGTTAAAAGTTATGGAATAAATATGTTACAGTTATCATATATGTATATAAATGTTTATAAACAATAACTTATACTATTACCATTACGATATATATAAATAGTCTTATTTTCATTATCTAACCATGCAAATGTTTGATATCACATTATATCTATTGTAACCAACCGCTCGCCCTCTCAACTACCCATCGTGCCGAACCCATTGCGGCACTCAAAATTGTAACCGTAAATTGTGTGGTCCCAACTACATAAACGCAAATGCACTAAGAATCGGAACTTCTATCACTGATCAATTCCCGTTGCACATTGTCAGCTATTAAGAGCTGTATCCAAAAGCATATCATGCTATCTATTTTATACACGAAAGACCACAATCAACATCTGGGGCAACTTACCACAGACCAAACTAATGATCTAACCTAAACTTTTTTATGATTTAATTTGATCGCAGCCAGGGTGTACCGCGAAGAACTACCATAGCATTATGATAAAATACTTTAATCAAATTATAAGTGTAATGTTATTATTTTCAAATCTTAATTTGCATTTTTTATTGTATGAGACCCGATGGCCGACCATGTACAAGATGTCATAATTTGTGGAATTACATAAGATTATGAATTTTTAAACCATCTATATGATTTCTAATACAAATGCTAGTCCAGGTAAAGCTTTGCAATAAATAAACATAAATACTTGGGTTCTTTTATAGTTTACTATATCATTGAGACTCTTATTATATTGATGAATGACAATTTAAAAACGTTAAGTAAAGATATTTAATCATGTTATTATTTGGTAAATCTGTTTACAAGTTTAATAATTAATTTACATTGTATACTAGAATCAACTACGCAAAGCCAAAATGATGGAAAAGGTAAATGGGATTTTATTGTACCTTACACATCATAAACTACCAAAGACGAAAGCATCTAAATGATTTCTCAAAAATATCAATAAACTCTTATATCATATTGACGGTAGTATGTACCTCAATGTATGCTCTATCCAAGGTTTATGATTTCTGATTTTACAAATGACACATAGCAACGGCACAGTAAGTTTAATTATAAATCAACTTTTATTTACAAAATTATGAATAATAAGTAATTAATTCCAACGTTATAATTAAAGACATAAATAAACAAATAAAATAAATAAACTATAATTCCATCGACTTTCTTCAATAACATCTCATAGGTACAGTTTTCAGAACCTAATCATACCTTATATTTCCATTTGATAGGATGAATGTATTGAGAAAATTATACTAAATTCAGCATCAACTCATGAAATATTTAACGTCATTTCCAGATTCAATAGATCCATACCGCAAACTTATAATAATATAATAAATAATATTATGTCTGTAGGATTTAGCTACAATGCAATCATTTAATAAAGTGATAATTTAAACTTACATTCCGGTAAATAATAATCAACCAACAGTTAATTATTATGAAGTAACTTGAATAGAATGTCCTGCTACAAGTTGATGATCTAACTTATAAATTATGCTTACAAATGAAAGAAGATGATTTAGCAGATTAACTAAAATACTTTGCCCAACTTATATCTATGAAGTAAAACATATTCCTGTGGATGTATTCATCTACACGGAGGAATTAAATAACACTAAACATTTTGTGGATTTATACACTATCATAAAGCAATAAGTACAAGTACACCATTCCGCGGATTAACCACCAGCGCAGGAATGAATGTAAAATACAAAAAATGGCAATAAAGTAATCTGCGGATTAACCACCAGCACAGATTAATGCCCTTTACATTATAAAACAACATTACTATTTACTTCACATTAAAGTGCAAAATCATCCCCTTTAGTTATTCTGTTCATTCAGAAAACACTAACACTCTAGCAAATGTGGGTTCTTGCATAATAAATGTTACGCTAATCAGGACAACTAATGTACTAACTTATCTTTCTTAAGATAAAACATGTGTAATATAATATAAGTAATATTAGTATAGGAATATAAATCTGGAAAGACTAACAAAATACCTCATAAAGATTAATACATCTCATGAATTCATTTAGTACTTTTCAAGCTTTTTCGCAAGCGCTATTTTCTTGAATAAATATTTTATTCAACCCCTATTAATTTAAACTTAATAAAATATAACTTATGAACTTCACATGCAAGTTCATATAACGATAAAATTAAAGCAATGAATTATTCATCAAATACATAAAATCTAATGGGTGTGTGTGTGATATAAATTAAATGTATAGCATTTTAAAGTTCAATATATGAATTTTAGCAGGTGTGTGTGTCACAAATTAGATTGTAGAGCATTTTATAACTACAAATACGATCCGTGAAATCCATGTACGATGTGTCGAACAATAAATGGATGAAGTAATAGCTATAATTATGGTTGAATTCCATACATGTAATTTTATCCATTTGTGTTAGTTATTATAATCACTATTAGATTAACGATTTTACGTGGCTCCATAAACAAGAAACAATTTTAAAAATATGACTCGCAGAACTTAAATGAAAATGTTTTTCAAAAGTTATTAATTTCTACATTTCTCTATTAAAATGTTCCAAGTTTATTACATCCATGCTAAATATTTATTTATCCACGCTTAAATCTAGGAATAACAATTACAGCAATTAATTTAATCATTCCAAACTGACGATAAAATTAGAAAATAGCTTTGATAAATTATTTGAAGACTGTTTATTATCCAAATGGCAAACAATTAACTAGCAAATATATCACTGGCATTATAAAGTTAAATATCAATCAATATTATATTTTTATTAAAATTAGAAACGGAAATATTAAACTAGGTTGATAACTTTAACATTTTACTTTAATTTAAACTTCTTCTTTTTTAAAAAACAAATTTTCATATTCATAAAACTTCTGTAATCAAAATACTTATTTAATTTTTCCAAATTGTAGAATAATAAACATTTTAAAACATACCAAACTCTTGCAATTAATTCTTTTAAATTGGGAAGCTCCGACATTTTAAAAATGTACTATTGGAAAAATTTTACCGGTGATTTGATCCACTTGGCCAGCCGACTTGAACAGACTTTTTAAATTTAGCAATTCATCTTAATTAAATACCACTAGGTTATTTTTACGTTTATAGCAAATTTTGTGGTAATCCGTTTACTTATTAACTATTTTAAAATAAGCTTATCAAATTTACACCATTTGCCCTTACCATTTTCTTTTCTTTCTTCCCCCCCAAAGCAAACTAACAGACGATCTCCTTCTAAATTCGCGCTCTTTTCTTTTATTACATTGAGACGCATACGTAATTACTGTATTTATTTTTAATAATTAATTTTAATTGAACAAATGGTTTTTTGTTAATTCAATAGAAATAATTTTTAAGACTACTTTAAACAAATAAAATAAAATATTATTTTAATAATATTTTACCAAATTTTAATGTGTTGTCAAATTTTTAAAAAGTTAAACGTTTTGATATGAGTCAGTATATGGAACGAAGCAAATTTAAATTTATTAAAATAATATAAGAGAGTAATCTGTTCAAAGTGCAAATCAAGCCAATCAAATCACCAAAAGAAGAAAGAAAAATTTTTATACCAGTTACATCAATTAATATATTTTATACTAAAATATATGGTTACACTATATATTCAATATATTTCTATTAAAAAACTGAGATAAATGGGTAGAATATGCACTTTGCCTAATATATGCCAGAAAAAATAGCATTTATATATTTTTTCCTATACATTGTCTTCTAACTAAAAATATCTGGCTATACTTGAACTATAACTGGAGGGCTAAGTAGGTGTTATATTTGCTAGCTACTTTAAAGAAAAATCCAAATCTTGCTTGGTATTCAAAAATTTTATTAAATTTTATATGTAATAAATGCCCAAGTTATGGGCATGGCACTTGGCCATGCTTGTACCTATTTCATGAAGACCTTTTCATAAAGGCAAAAAATGTCTTCTTTGGAATATTTTACAGACATGCAGTAAAAATAAAGCCATTACTCAGCAGGTTAGCTGTAAAGTAGGCTTAAATTTTTTTTTAAATGTTTATATTCTAGATCATAACCCATTTAATAATCAATAATTGGAATGATTAACACATTGGTTATGGCAGAATAAGGGAAAATAAAAATTCATATTGCTTGTGCATGCATGTAGTCTTAAAAATAGTTAAAATAATTCTTAATAATGTAAGATCAAACTTTAATAAATAAAATTGTATTTACTAGCAATTTCTTAAATAATATAACAAAAACTTAAAGAATAGATATGTCTATTATATCTCTTCATCTTTTGTTAAGCAGAGAATTTACCCCATTATATATTGATCTATAGTAATCCAATGTTAACAAGTATTAACTTCCATTTGATTATTAAAACCATATTATTAAAAGTGAGATTTAGACCCCATTCTTGTATAATTGATTTTTTGTGTAATACTATTACCATCATATTTTTATTTGACTACTATAATGAGTTCATTATGAATTTCCATTACTGCTGGCAAGACAATGAATATAAATAAATATTATAAGCTTAAAGAATAAATAGGTCCATTCTATTTTTGTTCCTTTGACAATATTGTTATTTATTCAAATTTAAGGAGATAGTGATTTACTCAATTCAGTAAAAACACATGTAAATAATTCTAAATTAAGAAAAAGAAGTGAATTGTTTTAAATATTTTTTAATATATTTTTTGATAAAGATATATCACTTTAATTAATTAAAAAGAGAGGAATATGAAAATAGTTTAGCATAAAAATAAGGCAAATAGAAGAACTTATTAAGAGTTTCACAACTATAAAAATATGTATAGAACAATCAAATATATATCGACAGAATAAAAGAACAGAACCAATTTATTCATTCACAAAATTCAGATAGTTATAGAATTACAAATTTTTGCAGACATAGAAAATTTGTCAGTGTTGACTACAATAAATTACATATAATCTGCATTTGGGTAGCTAAACTTACACCTTGTATGGGTTACTATATATAAATTCATGTGTATCTAGAAAGGATAGATATCTTCCATTATCAAGTCTTTTGGGAAAATAAGGCATTAAAGCTTCATTATTTATTTAATCAAAGCCATCACTTAAAATGGAAAATTATCAAAGGTACTCTAGTACATAACTAGGGTAAATTAATTACTGAATGCTAATATATAAATGGATGAACTTTACTCTTACTGATTTGCTTTAATAAAAAAATTATATAAATGTTCCAATTCAAGTATTTAAAGTGAAAAGTATTTAATTTCAATAACTGTGTTATAATTTTAATATTTCTTTCATTGCAAATCTTTATATGTCAAGTATTTTCCTGAAATTCACTTATATAAGTAAACAGACCAAATTAGTATTTGTTTTAAAAGCTTATATTATTAACTGTTTAAAATATCACAACAACTTTTAGTCCACTGATATGTTGATGAATGGATTTTATAATCTTACTGTTTTTTTAAAAAACAAAATTCATATTTTATAAGATTTTGCTTTTAGTTATTAACTAAGTAAAAATTATAAAAAAGAAAAAAAAATATAAATACGTTGAACTTGTTTTAAGCATTCAGAATTATTGAAATAATTTGAAATGTAAGGAGTGCTGCATATTATTATTATTATTATTATTATTATTATTATTATTATTATTATTATTATTATTATTATTATTATTATTATTATTATTATTATTATTATTATTATTATTATTATTATTATTATTATTATTATTATTATTATTATTATTATTATTATTATTATTATTATTATTATTATTATTATTATTATTATTATTATTATTATTATTATTATTATTATTATTATTATTATTATTATTATTATTATTATTATTATTATTATTATTATTATTATTATTATTATTATTATTATTATTATTATTATTATTATTATTATTATTATTATTATTATTATTATTATTATTATTATTATTATTATTAAAATATTCTATTACGTTTTTACAAAACTGTTAGTTATCTTTCATAATTGTGTGTGTGTGTGTTTGTGATTTAATAAGATCTGAAAAGATTTGAATATTTATTATTAATTTATTAAACTGTTTAATAGATAAAAGTATATACATTCTATGTTTGATCAAAGTGAATTGTCATCATATCTACTTTAAAGGGAATAAAAAAAAAATAGAAGTTTGGAGAGTTAGTGCCTTCTATTGCTTTGGTCATGGAATAATATAACTTCTCTTAAAGTGCAATTGTATTGGTATTACCCTTTTAATATTATCTGTCTAAATATTATATATATATATATATATATATAACACACATATATATATATATATATATATGTAGAAAGCAAATATATGTGTTTTTTATAATTATTTATCATTCACTCATCTTAATTTAAGCAGACTGGTAGTATATTTTTCTTTTTTTTGTTTTCATTTTAATTATGAGAATTATTATTATTTTTGGTGTTTGCATTTTAAATGGTTATCACTATCCAGAGCTTTAGCAGCTAAAACAGTTATATATCTGCTACTCTTTCATCAACAATAAAATTCATTTATATATAAATAGTGCACCAAGGTATGACTATTGAATAATTTAATGATCAGCAGCAAATGATTGTTATTTTTCAAATACATAGTATTTCTTTTAATATATGTATATATTGTATTATTTCTTTTACATATTTCTATGTAAACAAAAGACAGGGGGTATAATCCAGTTTCACAGACTTTTATTTTGACCTATTTTCTATCAATGTGTGTTGAAATAAACAGAGATGTAAAATAGTCGTTAGTGATTAATTCAGAATCTTTAGTTGATATAGTGCTCAATTGAATTGACCTCCTCAAAACAATGTGCTGAAGCCATTATATATCATGTTGTCCCTAAAACCTCCTCTATGACAAATGACTTTAGTTGACTTCAACACAGATTTTGAGTCATAGTAATTGAGTTATCATTGATTATTGAGAAAAAGAAATAAAATGAAATGGAAGCAAAATTTTTTTTCAGTTAAATACTTCTTATTCTTTAACCATTAATTGGTTTTAATGCAAAGCATATATGTATGTTATGATTAAGATATTACAATAAGATTATATCATATATTTATTTATGGCATATTTCTATTCTATATGTTATTAAAATTGTAATTTTAAGCTGAAAAGCATGAAATTAAAGCATACATATTTTAAGCTTACCCTTTGTGTATAAGATTGAATACGAATAAATTATTCTTTACAAAGAAAATATTATAACGAAAACAATCCGTTTTTTTTATTTTTATAATTTTGATAAGTAAATACAAATAGAAAAAAATAGCATTGATAAATGCAACATATTGAATGTATTGATGTAATTCATTAAGTCAGTCTTCTTGACTTCCGAATCTACTTGATGATTCAAAAGGATATGTAGTAATATTTCATCATTATACTCTCTATTTTCTTGTTATGAAATGCATACATTTTAAAATTTTTTTACATTGCTGCTGTAAATTTAAACAAATATTTAAAAAATGTTAATATAATTATTCATTTTATTAGCTATTGCTAAACATTTACAATGCATTCTTTATTTTAAATAGTTCATTTTATATTGGTCTCCATAAAAAGTAATAATTATTGATATGTTATTTTTCATTACTTTGTTAAATATAATATATCTATATGCTTTGGATATTAAAGGATTATTAGTAAAATATCTTTTAGTGTGTTAAAATAGTGGTTAGTTTTTTTGTTCTTTTTTTGCCTTCTGATAATTTCTGTAACCTGAATTAAACTTTCAAGACTTTAGTTGTAGAAAAAAGTAATGCAGTTAATGAATAAGAATGTGTCATCTACTATTGTTTGGTGATGAAATTCACAAATGATGGATAGCATTACTAACTGATATATATATATATATATATATATATATATATATATATATATATATATATATATATTATAACCTACACTCCCAACACTGCTCATATACATTATATGAGTAAATGCCCAGGGCGCCAGTTCTATTAATGAATAGAACAATATAACAACATGTCTGATACAAAATTATTACTGAGACTCTTTACCTAAGTCTACATTCAGCTCAGCTCAGTGGGAGGTTATAGGAAGTTCATAAGATATATAATTATAAGTAAACGAAAGAAGAAATACTATAAAAACATTAGATATAATGTAGATCCTTTTTTTTGTTAACTAACTGCATGATAAAGAATCACAATGTTTATTAGTACAGTCTAGTAAAATATCCTTTCAACTTAATTTCCTCCTTCATCCAAGTATAACATATATCAGCTTGATATAATTATATCACTAAACAATTCTATGACTTGGCATATCATCATCTAAACAGCTACCTTAATGCCAATCAAGGAATATACAATAAGATCTCAGGGAATTTAAAAACACAGTTGAATTACATAAAATACATTGGCCCTTAATTTATAATTCTAATTTATAATAAAATGTAATGAGATAAATTGACTAAATGCTTTACTGTGTTTAACAATTAGATAATGATAGAAATAGGGTATTTTAATCTCACATCATCATCTAACAAATATACTAATTGGGCCACCTTTCTAATACGTTTATCAAGTAGCAAATGTTCCTTATAATGTTTAGATTAAGAAAACAAGATTGTCAGACACCAGAAATTTGATATTATAACTATAAAATAATATATCTAGTTTATAATAGATGTATGAAATATGGAGATGTGGAAATTGAAACACGAATGTATACACGAATAACTTAAGACACAGTTTTTAATAAATAAACAAATCATTTATTATACTGAAAATTTAATTTAATATACTTATTTACAATAAGACTGCTTGTCTTAATAATTTTAAATTCCCAAACAAACCTTGGACATCAGTTTGGGATTATCCCTATTATATTACATTATTTATACCTTTTTTTGAAATCAAAATTAACAACAAAACTTGAATATTCTAACTTTGAATGCCTGCTTTGCTTAAGCATTTCATTTAAACATATCATTAACTAAATAATATATTATATTATTGGCACAATAAATATTTATGAGAGGATATTCTATTGATTAATAAAATAAATCAAACTAACATATTTGGCCATCAACAAAGCAACTTTCTCTAACTAATTAAATAATCATTTTTAATTACATATACCTTTCACGCATAACAATAAATCATATTCATTCTGATGGTTTGATGATTTATAACTCTGTATTAAATGAATATAATATGTTTCAAAATATATATTTCCCATTTTTAATTTCAATAACTCTATACTTTTATATCCGCGATATTGTTTATATTACGCATGTGTGTGCGTGTCCAAGCAACAATAATAGAAAACAATCTTTTCCACACACTATCCATTCATTAAGAAAATATTAAACAATTACTTCATTTCGGACAATGTTGTAGACCAGCCAACAAATAAGACACCAATATCCCATCAAAATTTTAATTTCACTATTTATCTGGCCACATATTCAATAATACAGAGCTATATTTTCATGAATATACAAACTACACGTTCCAAGGGAAATTCACATGAGGAGCAAATAAGCTCTTACTTAATACTTCTACAATAATTCATCTAATTCTGAAATACACTATTGGTATGGGACTTTTTCCCTCAGCACCAGGACTATAAGAAAAACATCACTTAACTTCAAAACTATCCTTTCATAATACGCATATAATATAAACTAGGCTCTACTCATGGAAAATTATTAAAAATACTACACAGGCAAAATCTCTTATCCCTACAAACATAGAATGCATTCAGAGTAATTTCCATTCCCAAAGCTCTTCTACATATCTAACATTACATATACGCCGGCAGATAAATACATACAGATAACCTACAAATCCCTTCAGTTCTCTAGAATATGACAACATCCGAAATTTATACATAAGATATTCACAAACTGAACTTTTATTAAACAAATGTTATAATTGTGCAAAAATAGACACACACACGCGTGAATAAGAATATATGAAAAAAAAAATCAATTCCAAGTTATATATTATGCAAGCCACACGGTAATTAAATAATACATTAAGGTATAACTTTTAATTCAGAATAAACTTTAAGCTATCTTTAGAATTCAATAGTCATAAATATTACGAACGAGATTTCTTTACCGTTTCTAGAAGACTATTTCTATTATAGGTTCGTTGATTTAGAGGCCAGAATTCTCACTTTGAGATAAGAAAATATACAAAAATAAACATAAACCTCTCTCTAACAATATAATAAAACAAAAAAAAATATATATTTTTTTCCTTTACCTTCGTAAAATAAAAATAAAACATATTTGTATAAAATCAATTTTTTTACCATACCAGCGTATCCACCATTTGTGAACACACTTTCCGAGACGATCTAGCAGTTCATACAGCACAAAATTATAAACAAAACATAATAATAAATATGTCTATCTATCTATCATATACATTGATGATGACAAGTAAAAAAAAATAAAGAAACAAAAGTCATTTGTTCTTTGACTTAAAGTAAAAAGTTCACTTGCAAAGTCCTCCTCCAAGTTTATTGAACGATATGGAGATAGATTCCAAACTGAGTTCGAACATAAAATGAATTTCTGTAGGATAACAAAAAAAATAATAATCATAACATAAATATGATCTAGCATCTCCAATGTTCTAGCATAGCTACTTGAGCTTACTACATCATGCATAAGTAATCAATTTTTATTATGACGGAAATATGAAAGACATTTTTAGCTACAGTTGTACAAGAATTATTTAATTCACTCCATAGTAGTTTTTAAATTAAGTAAGCAATTGTTCTTAATAAATTTCTTAAATAGCATTTGTTTTTCTGACATTTTATAAGCTAGTATACATATAGTTTATTTTTAAATATTGCAAATTAATACATCATAATCCGTTGGTAATCCCACAACTAGTAATAATTTATTTTCTAAATGCATCCATATTGAAGAGAACAGAAATACACCACATTCCCATCCTTCCATCCGATTTAAGTACATATTTAATGAGTAGTATCCTTTGGTTATTTGAAATAATTCACATTTTATTTCTTTCATAAAAATACATATTATTTTTAGAAATTCTAAATAAATAAATACTGTCATTTCTCCGTAATAAATTTAAGTATGGCATGATATATCAAAATACACATATCCTTTAAATTTTATATTTAACTTTTATAAAAGCAAGACAAAAAAAAAAGTGAAAAATTAAAATAAATTCTGTAAAACTGTTCTGCACACATTTCCAAGAGATATTATATGACACATGTAGATTATTTAGATAATTATAAAGTTCATGCATTTTATTTTCCTTCTTAATGATAAGTAAACAAAATAATGCAAGCTTAGTATCATTGATATACATTTTAAAATATTAATAAGTATGCGGTGGTTAATTCAAACATTTAAATTAGGTAAGTAAATGAAAAACTGATATACCTTCTTAGATTCTAGCCTTGCATTCCAATTGAAGACCTTTCCATAATGAATTTCTTACGACTTTTCTAGAAGTTTACTCCAAAGCTTTTTAAAAATTAATTTGACTTCAAGAAAAAAAATATATATATTTGTTACAGCAGGGAAGAGTAATATACTGGCTGCAATTATCAACAATAATGAGCAATTTTTAATCTAAACTATCTGTTAAATAGATATCTCTTCCCCCCATCAAAAAGGTCATTTCCCTTCAAAAAGGTTAACTCCCACCTTTTTGCACTTAAGCTCATTACATATGCAAGAAATATTTTCTTTTAAAAAAAATCATTCTGATTTTTACAATTAAATCAAGACAAAAAAAATAATAAAAAATAACTTTTACAAACTTGAAAAAAAAAAAGAATATTAATTAACTGTTAAACAAAAATGATTAATAATTTATTTAATTTGTAAAATAATCCACTGATCCAAATATTTATTAATCATTGGAAAAAATATATATTTGTTAAATTATTAAAGATAATTACTGTAATTTAAATGTCTTCATGTTAAATGTACTATTGCTTAGTGTTATTAAAAGATGAAAATGAAATGAAACATAATACAGACATACATGCATGCACATGTACTGCAACCTAAACATTAAACTATCTTGACTAAATATAATTGAAATGGCTATTAATGTTGACAAAAGAATAGGTATCAATGAATAAAGGATTAGGAAACCATTCAAACCAATACTACACTAAAATAAAATAACTTTGCATCCTCCTAACAAAATATACCAACTCCTATAATAAATAACCCCTCTTTCTTGCAATAAATACTTCATTAACTATAATAATAATACTAAATGCTTATAAAGTGGTTAATCAAATGCATAAGCAATCAACATCGAAAGCTTTAAACAATTTCCAGCAAAATTTTTAAAATTCTAAGGCTATTTTATTTTTTTTAATACAATACAACTACTCACTACAGGTACAAAGTATCTAAATTCCTTGTGCCCATTCAGAGGGTCACAATATATATATATATATATTGTGACCATTATCCATTATATCCATTACATGCATGAATATATATATATATATATATATATATATATTGTTCATGCATATAATGGATAATGTAAAGTGATAGACTCAATTACTTTTCTTAATGTAGTATTAACATAAGCATGTTGTTTTATTTCCATAATGTTACTACTAGCTTTTAAACTATATTTATGCAACAATGTTAACAATAATCAAGCATTGGTGGTCAAGAGATCAGTGGCAGCAGCTTTACAAGCAGTTGTCTCAGATTAGCGGGTTCACTTCCCGGTTAATGATATGACACATGGTAAAAAAAAAAAGAAAAATAGTAACGAAAAATTTCAAATACTAATTTTCACCAAAACAATAATTGTCATACATTAAATGGAGGAATGTGAAAACTAACAAAGACAAAATAGAAACATGATTTTCATATGCAAGCATATTCTAAACTGCATTTTATTTTATTTTTTTGATAAATGGCTAGTCTGGTTGGCCGAAAGCAGTACTAAGCTGTAAATATGTAAAGTAGTTATAATTTTATAATCTTTTCTATATAGTGGATCTTTCATATAAGGAAAGAAATAAAAGAAAGATAGAGTTAAAATCCATAAACTAAATGAAGAAATAAAATTGTATTGTTTTTATAACAAAATATGGTCATTAAAATTTCAATAACATCATTATAATTTTATCAGATTCAATATTATGTTGAAATACATGTTGCTGAATTAATAATCTTGTATCTGCATTAATCATTTATAAAGAAAAAAATAGGTTTATACATTTTTAATATACTTTTTTATATAATAATTTATTACTAATAAATCTTAATATTGAGAAATGTTTTTGAAATTAATAAAGCTGTTTATATGTTTATATCTATTTTATTAATTCATTTGAAGAAAACATGGTTAATTTTTTTATTTTTATTATGGAAAAACTTACTTTAACTTAATGTGAGAATAGATGATATAATTTAAGTTATGACTTGAAAAATGAAAATTAGTTTATTTTTACCTGATTTGTCATTAAATATTTTGTATTGATAGTTAAGTATATTTTTCAGGTGATTTTCAAACAATAAAAGTATATTTTTTAAAGATTGAGAGTTGCTATATCATTTTCATAAAATAAAAAATAATATCTTAGTTTGTAATTCAGAAGTTGAAATAATATTCAAGCACTGGAAGTGATAAAAGCGTAAATGTGACCCATAGACCTTAAACTCTGGGTCTACCATTCTACTATTGCACTCAACAAGTCATGAAATTTTAAAAAGAGAACTATATAAAAGTGATAATACTTCATTATGAGTATAGAACTTTATGTTCATATAATTTTTATATTGGCATCATTTGGACAAGTGGTGAAAAACATTCAAATTATACTTCTATAAAAAGTACCTAATTGCAAATGAAATATTATGTGAAGAAATTATATTTATTTTAGTGAAAATTCTAAAAAAATATATTTGAATGTTTTCCATTGATATTTATTTTGAAAAAAAAATTAGTAAAACTGTAACATCTTATATCCACAAAACATTCTTAAAGTTTGTGAATCTCAAAAATTGTAATGGATGCTATGCACCCCTAATTGATCATCAATATATGATATAAATTGATATTTTTTAAAACAATTAATTAATAATAATTTGAATATGTAATGAAATTAATGTGAAGTAAAATATTTAAATGTAAGAAAGTCAACCAATGTCTATTATTTAGAAGATGTCGATAGAAAACATTTTTTTTAAAAATGTGGTACACTTAATACCTTTTCACATATTTATAATAATTAACTATTACTAATGGGAAGACAAAATTACATTATGTTGAATCTCTTCCATGATTTGATATCATTCTAAATGGTCTTCTTGTAAAATGCATGTTCAATTATTTTATAGATATTTGAGTAATAAATTGTCTATTGTCTCCTATAGTAATTAGTTTTATGGTAGTTTTGTAATTTTTGAGTACAGTTTTTATAATATCTATCAGTTTCTGTCAATAAATATTTTTTTCTCATTGTTGTTGGCTTTAGTGTATCTCATTGGCCCAATTATTAACTAAAGAACACATTCATTTTTAAGACTGGTAATTTTGTAATATTTAACAACTTCCATTTATCAACAATTTGATTTCTTTCAAATCCAGATAATCATGCTTTTTTTCCAAAGGTTTTTGAAGCTGATATAAATTATAAAATACTATCTATCTTTTTTAATGCTATATTTTAGGGGGGGAGGGTATTAATTGTGTTATATACTTTCAAAAATATAATATTAAATTTGAGTCCAAGATTTTATATTAAAAATGTAATTGATAATAATCATAACAATAATTTATATAAATATCCTTTATTATGTTAGTTTATTATTTATGTTGCAGTTTATAAATGAAGTATAAAATACATGGGTATTTTGTAATTTTGAAGAATTAGCACATACATATAAATTGTTATAGCTGCGGTGAAAAGTGTTGATTTTCTTAACAGTTTGTATTATTGTTCTGTCAATTTAGATCTATTTGTAAATGTCAGTTGATCAATACTAAAATGCGGTATATATATTCATCAAAAATCCAATTTATTGACAGTTTTTAAAATGAACCGAGGATAGATATAGCACTTGTAATCATTTGTTATTTTTGACACTAGGAAAAAAATTTCGAAAGTTGATGCATCTAGATGTTTTTATTATTATTTTTATTTCTTTATGAAAGGGAAGACTTTTTTATTGCTGAAATTGATCTCATTTTATATATATTGAATAATATTCAAAGTTTAATCATTTAAATTTCTTTTGTGTATAATCTTTTTAACCCCTGATTTTTTATAAAGCAGGAAAAAGTTTAAAGTTGTATTACTGAATCAAGCTATTAATGACATCCACAATCCACAATTGATAGTTAGAACAACGACTTTCAGATATAAAATCTTGTAAAAACCAATCGTAATTAAGTGCGATTTAGAAAATTTATGAAATGATGAATTCAAGAATGAAACACCATTGGTTTACATCTTGGCTCTTTAACTTCTATGTTCAAACATAATATAATCTTTTGAATGATAAACCATTTGAATAGTACATTTAACAGGAGGAAATACATTATTTTTGCTGCCTTTTAGCCTATTCTATTGGTTCATTAAATAATAGATACTTTTTTTTAATATGCTGTGTTTTTTTTTTTTTTAATATTTTAGCTTTAATCACTTAAATTTGCTTACACTTAGTAATTATTAACTCCTTATGATATTGACTTCTTTTTATCTAATTATGCCAATAGAAATTTCATTCTTAAATTATATATTCAGTCATTCTAATTCTAATCCTTTTATGTAGAAATACAAATATATCTTTAAATAAAAATATTTCAATTCCCTTTATTTTATGTTAATGGCAGTGGAGGTTTATGCAATATTTTTCATTCACAAGTTTTACAAAATTATAGTCCTATATACAATTAATTTAGATGAAATCGTTTTAACATTGTAATATAATTTATATTAAATAATTAATTCTGTTAGTCATGAAAATTTGAAGAATCTCCACATAAATTCATCTAGTTTACAAAAAGATTTCATAATATCAGCTGTTTGAAAATAACATATTTTTAGAGTTAAAACTATATATATATATATATATATAAAGATAAAAAATATATCTTAAATGAAAGTACTTGCTATAATAAAATATAATTAATTAAAAGAATTTTAAACTTTTATTATCAAAACAAAATTTCAAATTTTAAACAAAATTCAAGAAAAACATTCTGTAAATACCCGTAAATTAATAAAACTAATTCCAGAGAGCTGCCTGGTTTATTTTTAACTTAGCAGAGTTTGGATATACAATGAAAGGGTTAAGGATATGTTTTAAAATTCAAAATATCAAAAAATATTTAGGAATCAGCGATTTTGGGCTATTGGTATTTTATCTATAGTCAAAAATTTCAATGTTACTATTAATTTATTAGCTACACCAGATGTTTATAAAATTAATTAACATTCAAACACTAATGATTAGACTAAATGCATTTTTATTCAGCTGGATAGTTGTAAAATATTTTTCCATTTTTCCAATAAGCAACTAATCATACATTTATTTAAATTAGTAACTAAATTATATATAAAAAAACATGACATGACTTTTCCTGCTAACTTTTAATATCTGCATCAATAATTTTTTTGCATACTATTATCATAATCATCAATTGTGATCTCTGAAGTAAGTAGAGTAACCTTTACTTCTACTAAATTATATACTTATTCAATTATTTTTTAACCTAGTTTTATTTTTTCTACTTTTTTTTTTGTAGATATTTAAGACCGTATTTCAGTGTTTTATTCTATTATATGCAAACCCAAATGGTAAACTATGGAAATAGTTATACTAAAATTTTACTTTAAACATACTAACATAGTGTATGATGTTTT
The DNA here is from genome assembly GCA_028023455.1 of Epiperipatus broadwayi. NCBI lineage: Eukaryota > Metazoa > Onychophora > Udeonychophora > Euonychophora > Peripatidae > Epiperipatus > Epiperipatus broadwayi. Next base: position 484,064 of record JAQFVV010000386.1, read on the forward strand.
AATAATAAACATATAACTAAATGGATTTATAGATTGATAAATTATCTTCAGTGTCAATATGAAAAAATAAAACGAACCAAAACATTTTTTTAAAAAATATAACAAGTAGTATGGTTCAAAATTTTCTGATCTTTTATAAGGTTATAAATCATCACATGATTACCTTTGTCTGCTTACACAAGCTGTTAAAACAGCTGCAAAATTTTTTCTACGCAATAGTGCCATGTAGTGCAAACTTTAGTGATCAATTAATGCTAGAAGATACTGCATAAGGATTATGATGCACAACTTTTTAGCAACTATTGATTACTAGAACTTGCACTAGAGGGCATTATTGTTTTAAATGAATTATAAATATGTGGAAAAATGATAAAAATATATAAATCATACAAATGATATAAAAGTTCTTTCAGAAAGACAATTTTTAAGCTTTAAATTGTCTTCATGTTTTCTTTTTATGAAATATATATATATATATATATATATTGTAATGGAATGTACTTGCTGCATTCCATTTAAATTGAAGAAAGAAGGCCCCAAACATTGGGAAAGCCAAATATAATGGAATGTATCTTTATATGATCTCAAATGAAAATAAACATATGAACTTTTGCAACAATAATCATTAGTTAACCAAGCCCCTAACTTTGATACACCAAATGTAATGAATAATTAAACGAACATATTATGCTGACCACGTTGTGGCGTCCAAATGTAATGGAACATACTTTTACTCCATTATACCAATCATCAGTTAACTGGGACCAACAGTTTGTGGTGCCAAATGTAATGGACAATATATCATATAAACATATTATACCTCAAATGTAATGGAACATCAATATATGAGAAGAAAATAATGCTTCAAACATTGGATGATAAACGTAATGGAATATAAATAATCTAAATGAATCCAATTGTTGAGAAAGCCTAATATAATAAATTGTATAATTTAAATGAAGAAAGACAAAATTATCCCAGTTATATTTAAATAAATTGTTTATATGCCCTTCCAACTAGCTATACATGAAATAAATCTAAAATCATACAGAGCAATGAGATCTATCATTATAATTTATTTTCAAGGTTGATGTGACTAACTAATCAAATATATATCAGAAACAAAGGGAATTCTATTAAATCCAATATACACATCTAATTATGTAAATTTATGTATATCTAAACATATCAATGAATAATAATATGTGTAAGTAACTTAAAGACTAAATAGTAAGTGAAATATGTAGTTATCCTCTATTAAATTGTGAATTCAATTAATTTCATAATGACTTTGGCACTAAAAGAAAAATAAGAATAAAACATTAATACACTTTCAAATAAATTACAAAGGCATTACTTATAAAACAAATAGTACATCCTTTATTTTTATATTATGGTTTAATTTTAGGTAATATCAATGTTTTAAATACACACCCAAATAATAAATATACATATATACTTGCAATAAGTATATATCTTAAATAAATAAAGACATATCTGTGCTTAACAAGTAGGTATTAATATAAATACAAATCTATATTTATATTTTTCAGATATTCAAAAAAAAAAAAATTAAATACAACAAATATATATATATATATATAAATTATTGTTTTGGTATGCATAAGAATCATTATATAAAGTTAAAAAAAAAAAAAAAAATAGAAATAAATTAATAATAAAACAATTTTTATAATAAAAATTTGCGAATATAAATTTACTTATTAAAATATACATAACAACTCATATGCAACCCACACTTATAAGCCATACTTTAAGATTTTAAATTACTTAAGTATTAATTTTGACACCTGTTAAACGTTTATTGCTGTTAGAAAACAAGACGCTTGAATTGAATATTTATAAAACGTTATATTTTTATAATGAAAAATAAAAGTAAACAAAAATATCAATCTCAAAAATATATTTATATATCATTTATACATATAAAATTATTGACTACCTTTCAAAGTTCACATGTCTAGTTTTCCTTCAAAAGTCAACTTATTCCATTGTTTTATTTCTTTATCCGTTCAATATTAGAATGCATTCTAGTTAAAGTGAAGAAACTATCACGTTAGAAAAAATTGTCAATTCTTGGATGTATGTATATTTTATCCTTCTAAAATTTCTTTCCTTGAAAAGTAAATAAATAAATTGAAATGTTAAATCCAATATATTAATTCTAGTTACCTCCAGATTATTATTAGATTGACCATTATAGATTCCAGATAGCTATGTCAAATTTCGGCTTCAAACGCGATGAAATACATGTATTGAAATTTGCCTAGTTTTTCTTTTTAAACTGCCTTGGAATAAATGAAAGAAATGGTGCAGCCTCTTGGCTGCGATATATCTCTATTAGCCTGTCATGATTTATGTATTTACCATAGAAATCTATCTTATTCCAATATTCTGAAGAATGGTAATTTCAAAGAAAAAAAAAATACAACAAATTTTTATCCTTCAGTTGATTTTATTACTATCTTAATAATAATGGCTTCTTTTTGTTGTTGCTGTTGTTCCACGTGCTAGCAAATGCTGTTTTGAAAACCATTGTTACACATGTTTTATTTTAAACAATTAACATTAAAAAAAAATAAAATATCAAGCATATATATAAAAAATATTAAATTGAAAATTTATTTGACAGCTTTAAAAATATACATAAATAATAATATTGCATTTTTTTAATAATCACTGCAAATAAAATAATTTTTTTTATAATCAACAATTTATATGTCTCCATTTATTTATAATAATTAAATATTCATAACGATGTACCATCAACATATAAATAAAATAATAACTTCAAACAATAACTATACCTAATAACCATAAACAATAATAATACTTCATATATAAACATCAACTTAAAGAGATTTTTTTTTTAATAACAAATGACAATTTTTAAAATATAGATAGACTTATCGATATTTACAATATATATATATATAAGCATACATAATGTATATTATTGGGTTAAAGCCAAGTAACATTTAAGATCCATATAATTTAATAGTATGGTAGACAGAAGTAATAAATACACATTATAAATAATAAACACTAACACACAAGATCTTTTTTGATTAACTATCAATTTAAAACTATATATATTATTGTTTTTTATTTATTTAATATTATAAGTATTACTATGCTTTGTATGACTTGGTGCATGAATTTAATGGCTGACTATGGATATCAAAGTCCATATTTTACATCTAGCTTGGGTACTTCTTATGCCCAAAGTTAATATAAACTTCCATAGTAACAAATCAGTTTTTTTAAAATTTTAATATTTCTTTAATTAGTTGATAATGCAATATTCACTAAATTCAATTATGTTATTGTTTTTCATGTTTTATTCTCTGTAACTATCACAAAACTGCATAGATTTATTTTATAGCTCAAGTATTGACTTGTATGATTATTTTGATAACCTTCTTGTCTATCTTTAAATCATTTAGATTTGTTCGATTTAGAATGTTTTTTTTTGTTTGATGATTACAATTTTTTTTTTATTTTATTTGAAATTTATGTCTGATGCATTTTGACAGAAATAAAATGGAAATTGATTTCTAATTTTTCTATGATATTTATTATCTAATAAATTATTTTTATAGCAAATTAAGTAGTGGCCTAACATTTTATTACTTAAAAAAAGACATGCATTTAATCATTTTACAAATATATCTGAAATAAAAAGGAACATTTTATAAATAAATAAAATAGAATATGAATAAGTATTTTTTTGAAGGAAATGAAATTTTGTTATAAATGATGATGATAATAGTAAGAAGTATATTATAAATAATAAAAATATTTCATTTATTTAAGAAATTTATTCATTATTAAAAAACAATAGTTTATCACCGGAAGTCATATGACACACAACACTTAATGTGACAGACTTGAATTTTACTCCAGAGCTTTCAATTTTTAAGCCTATCACATTACTATTGCATTAAATTGCCTGATACAATTTATTAATTTGCTGTTTATTTAGTCTTTTAATTCATACATTACTTGCATGAGTTGTCAATTACTAAGATGTATGTGTGATATTAATATTAAATCATTGTCATTTTTTTAAAATTTAATAAGATGCTGAGATTAATGGATTTAAGAACTGAAGATTTTTGCATCAATTCTTATCTGATGAATATGGAGAAAAAATTTCAACTTATTTCTCAGATTGAAATTGTTTTGTTCATCCTGCCACTTTAATATTTGAACTTCTCTTACTCCTGCCCATATGATTATTTTATTATTATGTTACATATCTCTACTATATACATTAACTATGAGTTTATTTCTATTTATGAATTTAATTATTTGAAATATTTAACAAAAGTTTAATCCCACAACCTAGCATTATTTTAAAATGTGTCATACACCTAAATTGATATAATGTAATAAAAGAAGAATATATATATATATATATATATATATATATATATATTCATCTATATATATATATATATATATATATATACTATTATGAAAAATTTAAAGTAATACTATAGTGGTAATAAATTAGATAAGTGACAAGGAAATGTTTAAAAATGAAATTTGATTCGGTTTAATAACATATTTAATTATCTATCATCATATATTAGGAAAAAAAACACTTCAAAGATACAAGTACATAATTCATACACTTCCTTAAATCATTTGTTAAATAAAATACATTTACTACATTAATGATGTATATATGTATATTAATAATTCAAAAAATTACCTTGTCAAGCAGCTTATATGCAAAAAAGTATACAAATTTTATATTAATGATTTTGTATTAATGAAGGATTCATTAATTACTTTTTTTCTTATCATACTCAAGCTATCTTATTAAGAAAAATGAGATCGATTTATTGCTTGAGAGTTTTTTGATTTCAAGTGAAATTAGCAGAACTTGGACATAATCTATGAACTTTGAACTTTAGAATCTGCCAGTCTATCACTGCACTAAATCACATAGGAAAACTATTTTTAACAATTAAAATTATTAAAGATTTCAGTAATCATAATTTACACCAGTGTCTTGCACTACATTACTGTTTAGTATTTTCGTTTTTAATAGTCTGAAAAGCAATCTTTCTTTGCAGTTCTTCAAGTTATAATTCCTCCAAGAGAGGATTTGTTTAACAGTAATAATATTATATTGTAGTTTATTCATGATTGTTTTATTTGTAAATGGATCATCAATGTTGGAACCTATTTTATCCGTTATTATGGGCAGTAAATGGATTGTATAATAATTTTTAGTTCCATATCCAATACTTCACAAATAATTATATTTTCACATATTAAATGGGCAACTCAATTAATATTGACAATTAAATTTTTATATAATATTTCTGCTATGAATACACTTATCATAGTAACAAGTTAAAATGATAATAAGAACTTATAGTTCTCAATACTGGCTTATCTTTGTTGTATCAGCTTCTCATTTTTTTGTAATAAACACTTATACTGTTTGTTTGGGAAATTAAAATATTAGTGCCTCACAACTTCTGGTTTACTCCATTTGACCACTAATTATTTATCACTAACATATGACTCTTATATTGTTTTCTGTTTAATTTTTTAATATACACATGGTTTTTCAAATAACAATCTGTGCTTCCCTGAAATCAAAATCAATATAACATATTTCTCAAAAATATGTTTCTTGGAAATACTGTATTTTATTTTTCAATCAGTTAAATTTTAGTTAGTATTATTTTTTACTTATAAAATAGTTTGGATAAGAAAAATAATTTAACGTAATTGTATTTTTATTTTTTATTTTCTATAGTTTAATTATATTATGATTTAAAAAAAATTATATATGTTGAGGAGCTTAAATTCCATAGCCACCAATCTTTACTTTTATTAACTATTTAAAAAATGAAAATAAATACACCTTTACTCTGGTTAGTAAGGACAACTAGTCCCCTAAAATACGCCACAAAGTAAAACGTCATATACATATAAGTATTTGTAAGGAATCCCTATGGAAAAATAATACTTCATTCCTTTAACCAAGCAACCATAAAGTAAAGTGTAGATCTAAGTCAATGCAAGAACTCTAATGCATTAAATAAACATGTAACATAAAGTAAGTCCTGTTATAGGCTAAATAAGTCTACTCATAGGCTAATCAAACACTGGTTGAATGCTAATTCATTGTTACATTTTACAATCAATAATAATAAATAGTAATAATAATCTCAGGTTCTTAAATATTAATTAATTCAGTTGTAAAGAATGCCAACTTTGCAATGATAATTTAAAATAATAAGATAATTTATGTTCTTTTAATTAAATAGCAGCAATAGTAACAATGAGACATATTTTTTTAACATCTTATCAGGACTTTTTTTCTTTAAAATGAAGTATAGATTTATCTAAAGATGAGTTTAAATATACTATTGGCTAGCAAAAGTTAACTATTATTTTGGTTCTTATGTCACTGCCTAAACAAAATCAAGTTTTCTTAAAATTTTAAATAACTGTCTAACAATAGCAATTCTAAAGTGATGTGATAGGTAAAAGAACATTTTGTGGTACCAAACACATCACTAAGTAATCTAACAACAAGAGCATTAATAAAGTAATATTATATAAATTTAATTGCATACATAATGGTTGCATAAATTGTATCAATGTTACAATCTTTAAATTTTTTAAGTAATAAACTTTATTAACAAACTTTAAATATGTACATGTAATATCTACAAATTATTATTTTTTTGATTAAAATTATGATTAATAATCAATCCCTTTTTTAAAAAAAAACCAAATATAACTTCACATTGCAAATCTATCATTGTTGAACTGTTAATATTGTTTTCCTGTTAAATCCCAGAGTTAGGCCTTACAAAACTTCTTGAAAGATCTTCTACATACTTTTACTATCTTATTTCTCCTTGTGTGTGTCCCTTTACTCCCACATTTTGCAAACAGTCATAGCGGTCCCTCCCCATACCATTTCCATAATCTTCTTTGGCCAGTATTTCAAACACCTAGCAAAATAGTTGTCCCAATCATTGTCAAGTTTCTTCAACCAATTAAACTTTTTGTTATCAAAGATTAACGAACACCGGATTGTCCATATAGTTTTCAACACATGCATTATCACCATTGTGTTATGAGGTTTGAATTTTATTACATTTTGCTTCAGTTGTATTTTAAGATTTATCATTGGGGTGTGGAAAACTCTGTATCTTAGCTTCCCAAAAGCACTGCATTATTCTAGTAAGTGTTGAAATGTTTCACATTTATTTTTACAAAATGGACAAGTTTCCTCTAAGCTCATTCCCAATCTTTTATTAATGTATGTTGTGGTCGGTAAAATTCCATTGATCAACTTGAATATGAATTTCATATATGTCTGTGGTGTATAAATTGAATGGAACTCAACTAAGACCCCTTTCATTGAACAATTTATCCATGAATTTTCATGAGGTTTTACTCCCCTTCTTATGTCTTTATATCTTATTCCTTCCAAATTTTGCACATTTAGGTCATCTTGTATGTCTTTATATGCTATAAACATATCTGCTAAATAAGATCTTCTCTCCATACCTATTTTACTATATATTTTTATATCACCCATTGACGGACTGAAGCATTCATCCCTAATAACATTTAAATATGATCTTGCAGTAATAAAATCTACATATACCTTTGGATCAATTAAGTTAAGTCCTCCGTCATTAATGGGTAACTCTAATATTGCTGTTGATAGTAATCTAGATTTCTTTCCCCGGATGAATTTTTTTGCCATCTGGTTTATACTACTGATTGTTTTATTATATAGTTTGACCCATGGACCATAATAACTAAGGACCCCTGTTGCAATTGCATTGAACAATTGTGTTCTCATCACTTCATACAGCTTGAACGATGTGAAGTTATTAATCCTGTCTTCGATTTTTTTTATAATTAGTTGATTTAAGTAACCATTCATACATGTCTTTGACATATATATCAGCAATCCAAGAAATGACCTTGGCTGAGCAATAAATTCAGATGGTATTCTTTTACCTGTTGCCAATTGCCATGCTGCTGATTTGTTAGCTTGAACTACTGAACCTGTAATTTCTTGAAACTTTTTTAGGACATTCATCACTACATTAATATTATAACTATTTTCTACTATTATTACAATGTCATCAATAAAGGCAGTGACTCCTATTGTGACACCCAAATACAATATATAGATTCCATTAACCAATGTCTCTATTTCTTTAATCATTGGCTCTACGTAAATTGTGAATAATAGGGCTGCCAATGGTGATCCTTGGGAAATACCTTTCTCTGGTATGAAAATTCAGATCTGCGCATATAGTTTTTATATGACATTCTACTATTTTTTTATGTAATTCACTATAGCATTCTCTAGATATTTGTCTTCTTTAATCAGATTTCTCAGGGCTTTTATGAGATATGACCAGTTAACTAGATCAAATGCTGTCTTAAAATCTATTTGTATTGCAAAGTACTGTATTAGCTTAAGTTCCTTTGCATACTTTATTGCTTCTTGTATTCTTATTGATGCATTTATGGCTCTTTTACCCTTAACAGCATGATGCGCTGATAATATTTTATCTTTTACCAAGTTATTCAATTTTTTTTAGTAGTATTCTTGCCAAGATCTTTGAATCAATATCTTCAATGGATATGTTTCTTAGGTCTTCGAAAGTTGGAATTTGTTTTGATTTGTCTTTTTTTATGCTAAAAATTATTCTGCTGTTTATGTAAGGCCATTCAATCCTTTCACTACACATCTGATTGAAAAATTTTGACATTGCACCTGCCAGTACATAATTGATCTATTTGTAGACCGAGGCTGGTATAGAGTCATTTGCCATTGTCGTTTGCAATTTCAACCTATTAATTTCATACATTATTTTTTGAACTGTTATATATTCCTTTGTATTCTCTATAGCCACTTTCTCATATTTATCAATGCCTGCTACTCGACAACCAACCTTCACCTTTAGCTTTTTGACCATGTATTCATCAACCTCGTCTCCAGATGCTGCAGTGTTCTCTGTTGTCTCTACAGAAGCAATGCCCTTTGTATGTGGAATATAAATTTTGCTATAGTTAATTACTGGTTTTGATATGTGATTCATTCCAGGGACTAATTTCCATAGTCTTAATGTATAAGTTTCTTGTTGTATCAGATTGTATAATTTATTGTATTTGAGTTTCATTTTATTTATTAATTCAAGATTAGGACTTATGCCAGAAATATTCTGTAGTGTTTTATGAATTTCATGGATTCTATTTTTTATTTGGTATCTGAGATAATTTTCTATCCTCGCTCTGATAACATATGTCTGATATGTATTTCTTTATTTTATACCATGCTATGCATGGAGGTAATTTTGTAAGTCTTGTGTAATTGTTTGTAACGATTATAATGTTTGTTAATTGGTCAACTGAAAATATGATTTGGCTCTTAATATTCTTTTTTACTGTGTATGAATATATTTTTTTGTTTCTTACATAATTATTAATTTGTAGTTGTACTTTTAGGTGGTCGGAAAATGCAATAAGTGATGTGTTAATAATAGAATCACTAACTTTACTTGCTGAAACAAAGAATAAATCTATTAGCGAAGTGTATCTACTGCTAAAAAATGTGTAAGCATTATTTCCATATTTCATTTGTAGTGGAAACAGTGACACATCCCTCCACTTATGTTCTAAGGTTTTAGGAATGTTTAGGTATGAACAATTAAAATCACCACCCATTATCACAATACATGGCTTTTGCATCAGTTTGTTCTGTACGCCATGAATAATCTTTGAAATGTCATTACCCTTTGCTATAGAATGTACCACAATCAAGTAATGTTGCTCATTATAAATAATGAATGACAGCACTATGTGATTTGTTTGCAATTCTATTATTTGTATTTTTCTTATTCCAGAGTGCATATTTATTAGTACTGCCACTCCTTGTGAGGATTTAACATTGGGCCTGAACAGAAATATATTCTTTTTTGATAGTTTTTCTATAATCCATATAGGAGTATTATCACTTATCTTTGTTTCTGATAAAATTATCATTTCATATATTTGAGTTGCTATATAATCTAATATTTTCTCTGTTTTATCTTGACTGTTTATTCCTTTTATATTTATTGATAGTATATTAAGTGACCTATTCATTATTTAACATAATTGGAGTTTCTTTATTTTCTTTTAAACTAGTAATTGTGTCATCTTTTCCTTTTTCATTTGAATCATCATTTAGTTTTGATTGATTAAGATCACTATAGATTTATAATATTTTATGTTTAACATTATTGCTATCATTGTTGGTTTCATTATTATCTCTTATATCTTTATTATCAATTGCTTTATTACTATCTTTTCATTTGTTGGCAAGTATTTCTACATTCTTTGAATTTACATCTGTATCTGTAGCTGATCTTGTCTCATCTGTAATGTTATTGGGACTATTTGGTACTGATTCTATTTCCATTGACATTGTTTCATTAATAGTTAAGTTCAGCTCTTTATTTTGCTCAATATTTGTTTCATATTCATACAACTTATCATCTTCTCTCTCACTATTCACTATATTTGCCCATGACTTATTATTTCTAATATTACATAGGTGATTCATTCTGTTAAATTTATTGCACTTAACACAATTTCCAGTTTCACATTTTGCCACTATGTGGCCGACTCTGTTGCATCTAAAGCATAGAGGGGGTTTACCCCTTAATATTATAGAAATTGGCATTTGGTCTTTTAATATCTTATGTGGTATCGGTTCTTTCATTATTCCTTTTTTTAGTTTCATTATAAACTTCCATGCATTTGTAAGGATTTTATAAGCTATACTTGGCGTCATCTCTATTTCGATATCTATCACATCAGCATAATTATCCATTTGAGATTTGAAGTATTCTATATTGAAGCTGGGTGGTGTGTGCAATATTCTTCTGTATATCAGAGGGTTCGGTTCCTCTGATACATAGTAGATTTTTTGTTCTTGCATTTCTTTAATTAAATTTTCAGCTCGTTCTTTTTGATCTTTATTAAAATATTCAATATACACGAACCCTCTAGCGGGAAACAATGCAGTATGTTTAATTGTGTCTATTAAGCCATTAGCATCAGGCATCTTCAAAAACTCATTTATATCCGGTTTGTCCAAAATGTGTTCACCTGTATTATCATTCGTTTGAATAATTAGACTTAAAATGGACGTATTCGGTGTCATACAATTGATGAATATTTTTTCTAATATGCGTTTAGTTTTACAAATGCTCTTGAGCTAAGCTTATTTGTTTTTTGTATTTCTGAATAATTATCATTAAGTTCTGCAAATTGTATTTTTTTACTATTATTAGTTATTTCTTGTTCACTTTCTAATTTATTGTCCATAATTTTAAATTTTATACTTTCTGAAATGTTTTTATTGGCTTGTGTTAAGGTCACCAAGTCATCATGTGAATTATTACTGTAGCTATTGGTTCTCCTTTTTTTACACTTGCTTGATATGTTCCAATCAGCTTTCTCATTATCAACGTTATCATTTAAGCTTTCATCATGTACTATTTTTTTTTTTTTCTGATGGATTGCTTTTCTCATTTTTTGACTGCAAGGGCTGTGCATTTGCTACTGCATTCCCATATATGCTATTTAGATGAACTCTATCTATTAATTTGTTTAATTCGGGATTACTACTATAATTTATTAGATTACGTTCTTTTTTACAAGCCTTATCGGCCATTTACTATTGCTTTTCGTAACTTTATCAATTTGATTCATTTTGAGATCATTATTATTGTTATTAATTTTATAATTACTTACTCTAATTTCCATAGTCTTCCTACTTTTTCTCCCCATTTTAAATTTTGATTCTAACTAAAACTTTATGAGATTTATCATAAGAGCCGGCTACATGACCTGTCGTGTTGCTGCCTCACGCTGGACTTATTTTATATATGTTACAATCTTTAAATAATATGTACTCTTATATAGACTTTGAACACTTTTACTATTTAAATGGATTTTTGGTATTAGTTATATGACAAATGGCAATAGATACAGAAACATAATTAAAGAATAAAATAAATACGTATTTCAAAAACTAAATATATTTTCTTTTAGTTTACAATTTAACAAAAAATAAATTATTTATTGTTACTATTTATTTACAATAGAACTAAATTAAAGGAGCATTTACATCAATTAATGGATAAGTTAGATATAATGTAGTTATAATATATATATCTGTGGATAAAATAAATAAAGAGAAACCTCTTACAGTCTGAATTTAATAAGCACATCAAAATGTACTGATAATATAGTTATGTAACAGGTGTGCTAATAGCTCTTAACAAGCTTTTCTGAATATCCCTATCCTCAGACCAGTTTCTAGCTCTGGCTGTCATCAGTGAGGCACTAGAACATTCATGTATTAGATTTTTAAATATCAGGTCAAGCCCTAACAATTATCTAATAGTTATCTATTGAGTAGAAAATCTGATGTTTTCAGGCATCCACATTTTCAAATCCATCCATCTATTTTAAATAGCCACATGGGACTGAACTAAATTCAGATATCCCATATATTAATAGAATTTATCTAATAGGTATATATTAAGTCGAAAATATGAAATTTATAATCTCAACCATTCATTTCCTAGTCTTTTCCAATTCAATTTTGCTTAGAGCTTGATCCTGTCCTAATCTCTTCAAATTCAATTCTGTTTTGGGTTGGATCCTCTTTGGACTTAGACATATTCAGTAATAACTTTAAATTTAATTTCTAGTTATGCTTTAAAATCATTGATACACTGCTTTGATTGTTGCTCCACCTTTTAAAATTTGCAAGTTATAATGTCAACCTGCTCTGATAACTGATTGCTTCATTCTATAATTTTTAATTTATAGTTTGTCCAACTTGCTTTTTGATTCTATTTTATAATTCATAAAACTATTATTGATTTCTTCCAATACAATTTTCGACCTGAGACTCTTTTGGCATTTTGACAATTAACTTCTAACAAGTCAAACTTCTAGTTAAGTTTGCTGATTGTTTTTAATCTGGCTTTTCCAGTTTTTGTTTGTAAAAAAGCCTATGATTCAATTAGCTTGTTTTCAAAGGACATTTGTGACTCCTACATTTCTTCAAATTCTTGAGACTGACTCAAATTTCTTTTCAAGAGCCATTTGAGACTCAACTAACTGGCTTTCAAAAAAATCTAATTTATTCTCACAACCACTCCCTTTATGTCTTTTAGTTCTTTAAACTGATCATCTATTCTCTGTCCCAAAAATATTAACATCAGCATAAGCTGGTCTTGAAAATTAGGAGTTGCCATCTTTTGGGTACCCCAATCCAGATCTTTGATTTCTTCAGTATCACTCTTTTTTCTAAATAACTATAACAAAATTATAATTATAAACATTCACTATCAAAATTTTATAACAATATTTAAACAATTATTACTATATACAATAACCCATGCCAAGATCTTAAGAGAAAAATACACAGTTTTTACCACTATAAATATTTTTACATTATTTATCATCATAGAAAGGAGTTTGCTGTTAATCAAAAGGAGACCCTTTTATTCTTCTTGGAGGATTTAAAGGAACCAAGCAGGGCAAATTCCTAATGTCTACTAGATACATTCTTGTTGTTGCAGCTGTTATTGTTATTTGATTATTTTTATAGTATATAACATCGATGGGATAATCACCAACACACATTAGCTGGTGTGGTCAGTTTGTTCCCTTTTTATCTCCAACTTTACGATCAAGAAACACCATAGTATTACTTGTCAGTTAATGGATGTATGTGAATGATCTTTTTTTAAATAGATATATACAATCATGACAGACAAAAATAAATCATGGCCTTTATTTCCAGGAGGCTGTAAAGTAACCAAACAAAGCAGCAGTTGGTGGCCAATGGAAAAAGGTGCTAACAATCACTGATTGTGAACACAGACTGCTATTTGATGATGACTATAGTATTTACAACTGTAGATCAATTTCAAGTGAAAGAAGATTGCAAGAATTGGAAGAAGAATGATCTTATATTAAATGGGACATTATTGGACTTTGTGAAGTTAGAAGAAGTGGGGAAGATTTAAAAAGTGGATTTGTACTCTAATACAAAGACACAAATATTGGAAGCACACATGAAGTAGGATTTATTTTAAATAAAAAGTGGAAGAACAACATTGTGGAAATTGATGGTGTATCAGACAAAGTGACAAGATTAATTATTCAACTTAATATGTATAAAATACAGATAATTCAGATTTATGCCCCAACAAGTTTTCATAGTGACAAAGTAGTAGTAGATATTTGTATGGAAGTACAAAAGGCTTTTGATTAGATTAATAACATTTAAAAATTATTATGAAGTACTTTAATGCTAAAATTGACAAACACATGATGGAATGAAGTGCTGTAGGTACATTTGGTTATGGTAATAGAAATGAGAGAAGACATAGACTTGTGGGAGTCTACAAAAAAAACAACAACTTTATATTATCAATTTTTTTTTTTGAGAAAAATGTTAAAAGGAAATGGACATAGAAACATGCAAATATTTCAAGATTATAATGTTCTAATAAATCCAACACACAAAGTGATCATCGGTTAGTAAGAGGTAAAATACATGCTAATACAAAATTAGAGAGAAAATTATTAAGAAAAACAATATTTGCAGTTGATATTCCTAATCTTCAAATACACTCTAATGATTTTAAATTAGAACTTGCAAATTGGTTTGAAGTATTAGTAGATTTTGAAATTGATTGAGATTTGAATGAAATTAATAAGAAAATAATTGATACATTATTAAAAACTGCATTAAAGATAGGTGGTAGGAAAAAACACCAATTTACCAATAAAATTTCTGAGATTAGAGAATTTATTACCAAAATCACACTTTTCTTTATTTTTCTGTAATATCCTATAAATACAATTTATCCAAACCATTTAAATACTTTTTAGCAAAACTTTTTATTTGTACATATATACATACACCTATGTTTTGACTGTCCTGCAGTTTTCTTCAGAGTCAGTTTACTTTAATTTCTTAAAAAAAAACGTTTTTTAAGAGATTAAAGTGAACTGGCTCTGAAGAAGATTGCAGAACAATCAAAACATAGGTGTATGTATATATGTACAAATAAAGAGTTTTGCTAAAAAGTGTTCAAAATGGTTTGGATAAATTATATTAGAGAATTTATAAAGAAGAAATATGAAGACATATAAAAATGGTGCATTAAAAAGGATTGAATAACTCAAATTTTGTAAAACAGATGAAAAAGAGTTGATGATGATATAAGAAAGTATAATTGTGAACTAGCAAAGAAAGCAAAGTCTCAAGAATGTAAAACAATATTTTGGTATTGGTAGTAAACTTATATCTGCAATAAGAAAAAAGGATGGAACTATTACTAAAAAGAAAGATGACATCATGAAATGGGTAGAAGAGTTGTATCAAGAAGTATATAGTAGAAAAAAGTACCTCCTACATCTATTATATCTTCTGAGTTGCCCAGAATTTTAAATGAAGAAGTGAGACATGCAATTTAATTTATGAAGAAAGGAAAAGCTTCAGGTAATGATGGGATTATAATCAATGCATCAAAAGAAGCCGTTGAAGAAATACATTTTTTTTGGCAAAGTTACATACCAAATGTCTAAATGATAAAGATGTACCAGATGATTGGAAGATGATAGTATTAATATTAACATTTAAAAAAAATGATAAAGAAAATATTAGAAATTACAGACTTATCAGCCTTTTATCAGTTTTATACAAAATTTTTACCAAGATAATTACAATTTGTCTTCAGAGAATATTGGATTTCAACCTACCAAGAGAAAAAGCTGGATTTAAAAGTGGTTTAAGTATAGTAAATCATTTCCAGTTATTGAGAGAAAGTTATAGAAAGTACCAATGAATATGAATTGCTATTATGCTTTGCATTTGTAGATTTATGAAAAGGTATTCCATTTTATAAGTATTTCTTCAGTGATTAAAGCTTAGTAACTTTAATCTTAGTCTTTGACAAAGATCCATGTTTAACCAACACAGACATAAGAATGTCAATACTGTTTAATCTATTAACAAATTAATACATATCAAAAAATAAGATTAAATTTATTAAAATTTGCATGGAGGATTCTATGTATTTTACATATAATGGTAAATTTTATAAGAATAATGAAGGGTGGATAATAGGTTATATTATTTCTCTTTTAATTTATTTAGTTTATATTAATTATTTGAAAGAGGAAATTATTATTAAGAAGTTTGTTTATATTTAAAGTTATTTATTAGATATGTTGACTGTTTTGTTTATAGCTGAGAATGATAAATTGAAAGAGTTTGAAAATGAGTTTAATTGTTTTGATCTTTCTTATAAATTATGTTATAGAAGGAGGGAATTAGATTTTGTTAAATTAAAATTTTTAGGTTTATTGATGTGTGAGGAATAATTGTTTGGTAGAGTCATTATGTTAATAATAAAGAGTTAATGTCTAATATTAAACCCGATAGCTATCAATCTGTATCTCATAAAGTAGATGCTTTATGAAGTTATTGTTATAGGAATAAGGGATTAAATATTTCTAATGTGGTAATTTTGTTTCAAAAAGGTCAATTTCATAAAAATTATTTGAGTTTTGGATACATTGACAAATTTGTTAAAATTATTTTATTTAATATTAATGACATTTATAATAACATAAAGGATAAAGAAAAATATGATTTTATTTCTTTGCTATTTACATTATCCTGTTATAGAACTTTATGTAAAACAGTAATTGCTTGGAAAAGGGATATTATTTTGAATAATTTATAAAATAATACAAAGGAAGTTTTTGATAGAAAAACTATTCTAGGAATAGTGTATATTATCCCTTGTTTTTGTAAGAAAATATATTCAGGTCAAAGTAGTTTGAACTTAAATGAAAGAATAAAGGTAGGGTTAAAATAAATATCTTATTTCTGCCTTATACATCCATGAAAAAGATGACAGCCCACACTATTAATATTGATGAGGTTAAGTTGTCTTCTTTGAGAGAAATGACATAAGAATAAAATAATCTTTATGATTAAAAATCTATGATTCTGAAAGCAACTTATTTAGAAGTTCTTTTAATATTAAGAATATATGGGATGCTAGTGGAATTGTAGATAATGTTTAGTTTAAATATGTTGTTATTTTGTAGTTCTTTACACTTGAGACATCTGCTTGTAACAGTGAAACCATTAACTGCATTTTAGAGTTTATATTTTTTTGGTTAGTCTGGTTGAGTTGTGAATTTATATATATATATGTGTGTGTGTGCGTGTGTGTGTGTGTGTGTGTAAATCAATTAAAAAATTTTAAACTGAAAAAAAGTGTTAATTAATGAATACACATTATACTTTACATTATTTTTTTAAAATCTGAACTTATAGATAAATATACTATATAAGAACATTTTGGTTTCTATAATTTAAAAAAAAAATTTTCATTGATGATCTTTTATTTTGCTTCTTACATAGTTACAAAATAATGATATTTCATAAATCAACTTTTGTTGAATTAAAATAAAGTATAAAAAAGTACAACAAATATGCACATTTTAGAATTAAAAAACAACAACACAAAACACACTCTAAAATATATTTTTCATGCTCTTTATGTTTAATTAATTTTTTTATTTTTGTAATTTCTTACTAGTCAGACTTTGAACAGTTTTTGGAGACTAATTTTTTTTTAAAATAATTTTTTAAATTTATATAAATACAGTGAAATTAAGTAAAATTTAAGTAAACAAATGTAATATACAATGATTGTTGTAGTTTTAATTGTATTTGTAAATGATTAAATTTTCTTTTTGCTTTTTCCAATATGTTTTCTATAAAGCCAGCTATTCTTTTAAATAAGTCTCAATTAAATTATGAGTTTATTGATTTAAAAGATATTTTAAACTTATATTTAATAATATTTGACTATATAAAATTGATTATTGTTTGCATAGTGCATGAAACCATTTTTTCTTGAAATAATTTACAATTATGATGACTATTACAATGATTGTTTTTTCTCAGACAAAATAACATTTGTAATAATTTTAAAGCTATAAAATTGATTAAATGAATATAGATTAATCTAATATAAACATTTTACAACTAAATATTAATACACTTTGTTGTTGTTGTTGTACTTGATCAAAGTATGATTCTTACTGTGTCTAGTAAAGCTAACATTTTTTTTTTGATTTCTAATCATTAAATATAAAAATATGTTTTTACTTTGGATGTGTTATAAATGAAAGCACTGAATGTCTTTTAAAGTCACAGGATAAAAAATAAATAAAGTTCATTAATTATATTTTAATTCTATATTTAAAACACAACATTGCATACTGTATAATGAATAAATTCTATTGTACATTTTTAGCATGAGGGTCACTATTTTATTTTTGAAAGAAGTAGCCTTTTATTGAAGTTACTATTTTATGATGTCATCAATCTTACAAAAGGACTACTATTTTTTTGAATTCTATTTTAAAACTAAATGTTTCAAATTTTTTAAAAGACTGTTATGATGAATACTCAGTTGTAAATAAAAATAGTGAATACAAATTGATTATGGTCACTATGGTGAAACCTTGAATAAAAATCCATCACTAACTAGAGTAAAGAAGTGCTTTATATTAAAAATATTTTATAGTATCCTATATGAAACTTTAATACCACCTGACTACCAATAAACTACATTTTGAATATGTATTAAGAATATAATAAAGATTTTTGTTTATTTATTGAAAAAAGTTCTTCAATTTAAATTCAGTAGGATATTTATGTTTTTCTTGTAAAACAATAAACATTGAATTTTACCATTTTTACCTTTTTACCTTTATTTAATTTAATTGCTGAAGCAATATTTGATTTGTATTCTAAAACCTATTTAAATAAATCACATATCTATATGTTAATTATATTTATGATCTTTCTAGTCTTTATAACTTTTACTTATATTAATAATTTATATATAAATGTAAATGGGTGTTTAAATATACCAATTTTCACAGCATAATATTACAATTTTATAATGTTGATTATTAGTCAAAGTTAATATGAACAATTTTTAAAGAAAGTCTCTCCTTTATATTCAGTATGATCATGTAATGAATACAATAAATTATTTTCTTTCCAAATTGATGATAAAATGCATCATTATCACTTTGGTGGTACAACAAAATCTTTAATATGTACTTACAATCTTTTATTACATTTTATTTATAGTGTGATTTTGTTTGTTCAGGTTTTATGTCCTATTGTAACCTAGCTAAACTGTTTAACTTTATTTTTTGTTTTTCTAAATAATATAGCTGAGATAATATTATACTTATGACAAATATATTTTTCTAAAGGTAATTCATTTAATTAAAAAAAGATCCTATAATGTATTGCTTAGTAGGTCATATGATATGAAGATAGCCTAATGGCAAATTGACACTTCCATTCATTTAGTATGAAGTTTTGAGTCAAATTCTTTTTTGATTTATATTATTCAGCTGTTAAATTAATGATCCTGGAACCATCCTGTTTTTCATTCTGTTTCTTCACTAAACTAGAAAGACCATCATTTTAATTTATTGTTGCTATATATCTTTTCCAAAACATATTTCAAATATTTTAATTGTTTTCAACTTTTTTTTATTTTAATAATTCAGGATTTTATTACTGATAAATGTAATTTAAAAAAATGCTTTGTTGCTTCTCATTTAAAATTTAAAAAAAAATACTATTTTTTTTCTCATGTTTATTTAACCTATTAATACATTTTAATTTCGTTCTTAAATATAACATCACGTAGATAAAAAAATTTGAAAAATGTAACCTGTCTTTAATTAATGCTATGCAGTTGAAAGCTTTCTATATCCTCTCGTAGAGAAACAATGAAGGAGAAAGGGCTTGATAATAAATGAATGGTGTCTCCATCTAAGAAGAGCTTAGCATTCATGTGCTGAACAATATTTGATTATTCAGCTGGATTGATTATATACCTAGCTACAAGAAAGAATAATCCCAAGTCTGTTGAAAAGATTTTTAAATTTAAGTTAACTTAAATTCAAATCCACGGTTATAGTTTTACTTTTATTTACTTTATCTCAAATGTATGTTTTTCATCAATCCTAGTTAACTTTTCCTAATGAACCATTATTATCTGCAAATGAGGAAATGCTAAAAATCTTAATGCTTTTAAGTCTCTTCTTTACAAAACAATAATAATTTTATCAAATTAAAATATATATTAAAAGTAGAATTTAGATTGATATGTTGAAAAATATGTAATCAATAACAAATGAGCAAGGTGATTTTTTTTATTTATTATTGAATTACGTTTTAAATCAATTCATATAAAATTACTCAGAAAACTTTTATCTTTCTTTGTATATATCTCTCTCTCTCTCTCTTTATATACATATAATTTTAAAAATAAATCATACAATATCATATAATGTAAAATATGTTTATATAATAGCAATAATATATATATAATAATCCTACATATAAAATATCTTTCCCGCAAATATTACTTTTTGCCAAAAAGAGCTTTTACTTGTATGATTATTATTATATATATTATTTCTATTATATAAGGATATTTTATATTATATCATATCGTATGATTTATTTAAATATAATTAAATAGATGAAAAGGCAGCATAATGGATTAAATCTCTTTCCATTTTTGATGATATATAATTTTAAAATAGAAAGTAATTGGATATTTGATAGTTTGGATATTGAAAACAAGCATCCATCTGTTAATATATTAGGCAATACTGATGCTCTTATATCTGTGTTCATTAAAAATGGATATTAATCTAAAAACAAATTAAAGTTATTAATGATTTGATTTTATTATTAGAGGATTTTACTTATAATAATATTTTTTATAAGATTAGGGAAGCATGGATTATAAGTTATATTAGCTCTTTTAATTTGTTCAGTTCATATTAATTATTTGAAAGAGGAAATTATTAATAAGGGTTGTGTATATTTAAAGTTATTTATTAGATATGTTAATGATCATCTGTATTTGAAAATGAAAGAATTTTTAAATAAAATTGTTTTCATTCTTCTATAAAATATGTTTGTAAAAGGTTTGGAGGGGTTATATTTTTGTTAAATTAAATTTTTTAGATTTATTGGCGATAAGAAATGTAAAGAATAATTGTTTGATATGCAGTCACTATGATAGGAGTAAGAATTTAAGATTATTATGTAGCTGCATTATGAAATTATTGTTATAGAAATCAGATATTAAATAGTTCTAATAAGGTAGCTTTGTTTAAAAAAATAATTTTATAAAAAATATTGGAGTCTTGGCTACTCTGCTAAATTGTTAAAATAATTTTATTTAATAATCATGGTGATGTTAATGATAGTAATAATGTGAAGGTTGCACCAAAATATGATTTTATTTCTTTGCCTTTTAAATTGTTCTCTTACAGAATTGTAAGTAAAAAAAAAATAATTTTTTTGGAATAAAAAAATTGGTTGGAAGAGGTATTACTTTGAACAATTTATTAAATAATACAAAATAAATTTTTGTTATGAAGACTATTCATGGAGTAGTGTACATCATCTCTTGTTTTTGTAAAAAATATATAGGTTTAGAGTATTGAGCTTAAATGAAAGAATAAAAGTATATAAAAACAGGGTTAGAAATAAGTATCTTAGTTCTGCTTTATATTTCCATAAAAGAAATATAGACCACATTATTAATTTTCATGAGGTTAAGGTTGGTTTCTTTAAAAGAAATGAAATAAAAAAGAATTAATGAAAGTTTATTATTAAAAAATTATGATTTAGAAACAATGAACTTGTTTAAGAGTTATTTTAATATTAAGGAGGGTATGTAACTGGGAATTAATATTGGTACAAAAAGGGATTTGGCATTCCATCACCAGATTTTTAATGATATGGATGGCTGAGTTTCAGGGTAAAGTAGATTGAAACCTGTCCATTAGAATGTGAAGATTTGCTATCTTAATATAAACCAAGAACTGATTATATATATGTGTGAAAGATCATGATCTGGAAAAACTAATGAGAACTGATTCAATATGAAACACATTTATTGGATGTCATTTATCGTTTTCATATGTGTGTGGTCATGTGTATTGGTTGTATGAGATAGAGGGAATGGCTGAAGGAAACATGAATGTCTGCATTCAAATCATCTATATTATATATTGTAACAGTATTTCTGTCATTTATGATTTATTCTATGGCTATTTTATTTATTATTTGACTTTATTAGATCATATTAATCTTTAATAATTTATTTCTTGAACTCATTATTCAAGTAGAGGAGTAAATGTGATCAATACTTATATATTAACCATACCCCCAGACAGACTGGGATTTAATAAAAAATATTTAAAAAATGGTCATTTTTCCAGACTGAGTTACACCCTCCATGATTGCAAGAATTGTGAAACATCTCATGGGGGTATTTATAATGGGTTTAAACCTTATGTGCACCATTCAGCCTTGGACTGGATCCCATGAAATGACATCAACATGCTTCAAGTGCTTGAGCCATGGTTAGCTATTAAAACACAAGATCGACATAACACAGAATATCTAAACATGAGTATCTATTTACTCTTAGGTAAAGTGAGAGAGAAAGAGAGTAACTTAAACCAAACCAATTTACAATAACATTTATTAAATAATAATAAAAAATATAAGGAATATTTAGAGCATAAAAACAAAATATGAACACTTATTTAAATTACTATAATTTTAAACAATAATGCTTATTTAAATATATTTAAAAATTAACACTAGCAATGATATTTAAAAGTTCTATCTAGAATAAAATCTAAAAGTTCACAATTGAAATAAATCTTAACAGTTCCATTAATGATGTGTAGACATATTTACCTAGGTTTTTTTTATATAGTATCTGGGTGATCGCTTCTGTCTTTTTAATCTTGTTAGATTCAGAGTGGGTCTGTTGGTAGCTGGATGCTTTTTCCTGGCTCTAGTGTACTGTTGATAGATCTAATTCTATAGATTTAGCTCATGGCAGGTAAAACATTGGCAAAGGCAAGCCAGAGATATATGTTACTGCATCTGACTATTGGAGTTTAGGAGACAGGCAGTAGAAAAATGAACAAACACTCAGCTTTGGTCTAGTAACACATTTTTCTCTTATCATGATCATATGCAGATTACTTCATCTTTCTGGACTCAGTCATTTTAGCTGGTTTATAGATTTTTGTCAAATATCCTGGAATACTAACTGGCTTCTTTCTTTTGCTTCTTTGCTTTTTCTGCTGCTGCTGTTTTTTTCTTTTTTGGACAATAGGTGTTTGCAGTTTTTATACTGTCCGACTCCACCCACTGTATTTCTACCCATGCTATCAACTCATTTGTTCTTTATTTTTTGATTAGTTACATTTTTATTTTTTTATCTTATATTTTTGATTACACAGAACTTAGTTAACTATTGTTAATTAATCAGTCTGGAATTTATATCCAGAAACTGATTACACCTTGTACAAATTTATTTTCAATTATATGTTAAATTTTAATACACACACACAAAAAAAGGAAGTACTTTTTTTTCTTTTTTATTCTAACTTTTTTTTTTGAACAATATTAATATCATGTAACTTGAATATATACACATTGTTATGTACCGTGTATATATACACATTGTTACAATATATATATATATATATATATTGTGCCCTTTTGTATGGGTCTCCATAAATTGTTGTATCAATCTATTTAAAAAATTTTAAATTTAAGATATATTTAACTATATGATGTTAATTTTGTTTATAACAATCTTTTTAAAAAGTGTAATTAAAGTAATTCATGAGTATTTGATATGTGAAAATTGTGCTGATGTTTGAGAGAGACATGTCAATGGGAGTGATAATGATATATGGTTGGGAAAACTGGCCATGATCAATACTGCATTAATAAATTTAATAAATAACTGTTTAAAGTTAAAGTTTTTTAAAAGACAAGTTAAAATTAAATGCCTATATTTATTGTTGATAAAGATTAAAATTTAATAAATGAATATAAATATTTTAAGTATTAGTAATACATGATAGAAGATTAATATTTGATTTTAATAATATCGAATTATTATTTTAAAAATTGTTATAAGATATTATTTATTTTAAAAATATTTATTTTTAAAAAATGAATTGTTAGTTTATTTTTAGATTATTACAAGCGTTTGTAGCTTTGTTGTAAAAAAAAACAGATGTTAATTAGACACATACACACATGCTTGGGAGTTTTTTTTTAGTAAAGTTGCAAAGCTATTTTAAAAATTCTGTTATAAAATTTATAAATATTATTTTGGCTATCATGAAATAAAAATAAAGATAATTAATGTGAAATATTAAATCTGATTTTTAAAATACTGCTTAAAAACATAACGAATAAAAATAGACTTAGTTTGTTTATAAAAATAATCTTATAAAAGTTAAAAGTGAAATAAAGTAAGAAAGAATATTTTAAAAAAATGTTTAATGGATTTAAATAAACGATAAAGATTGATTTAAGAATTTAATAATGTGATAAATAATAAATATTAAATAAGTCATTATTTATTTTTAATTCTGTCTTGTTGGTAAAATATGTAAATAAGCTAGCAAGTCGATTGTTTAATTCACCAATCAAGTGGGAGTTTTCTTCCGGTATAAAACCAAGGTTCAATTGTTCGGAGGGGACTTGTGATTGAAATTCTTAAAGTAAAAGGTGCTATTAAAAATAGCTAAGTGATTATAGACGCTCTCAAAATCGTTTTAAAATTATAAGAGAGTAGTTTTTAAAAATAATTCATAAAAGTTACCGATAAATATGCAGTGTTAATTTATTGTAGTTCCCTATTGATCGTTTCCTTATTGAAGCTCAATTTACTATCAAATAATCATGAGGACATCATATAAGGATAAAATGTATTGGAGACTTTATACTGAAAATTTAACAAACGCTGGATTGACTAGGAGAGTTATTAGATGCCTAACAGTAATACATTGGACTTTGTATAAATTTAAAAGCTAATGGTAGTTAATTTTTTATAAAATAGATATTTAAAAAAAAAAGAGAAATACTTCTTTATGAAGCAAGTATTTATAAATTATAAATCTAAGTATATATCTTAGTAAAGATGGTAAATAATAATGATTATAAAAATATTTGCCTTGTTAAGTCTTTATGGTATAAAAGACTAAATTCTGACAATTTTAAAAGGCAAATAAATTGGAGATTTAATGGGTAAAGAAATACCTATATAAAATTTATTATATTATTAAAGTCTGAACGCTGGTCGTATAGAAGACTTTAAAAGTAATCTTACCTAAATATCTGTTACGGAATGCGCAAATCAAATCTACATGGATATCCAAATCAATTAAAAATAATTAAATCAGAACTTTGTAAATTATAGACTAATTCTAAAAATAATAACTTTTAAATAATAATATTTTTCCTTAAGAAGAAATGAATTCGGATCTCATAAACTATTTTAATTATTATTTTATTTTATGATGGAACTGACTTTGACTTTTATTTTTATTTTTTTTTTAAAAAAAGAACGTTTTCATTTATTTCATAAAAACTTTTAAAAAAACACGTGATGTACCGGAAAAGGAAGTAATGTTTGGTGAAAATTTGTGCCTAGGAAAAAGAACAATTATAGCTGGAAGAAGACACCGTTGGATGCTATGTAATATGTTTTAATTATTAACTAACATAAATATTTAATTAATTATTAATTTATTGAAAGATAGGAAAGGTACATTTACATTTTTTTAAAAATAATAACTAAATACTAATATAACTTTTTATTGCATAAAGTTTATTTTATAATTATACAACACGTAATATTTTAAAGAATAATTGTTGAGTGTAAATGTGAAATTATTTTGTAAAACTGAAATCTTGGAGGACATCGTGTGACGGACTGTACATTGAAGTATCATTTATGGTAAAAATTGTGTAATAATAATAATAATTTGATGTATTTACTATGTTTTCTTTAGATCAACCAAATGTTATATGATTATTGAATGAATGTATTAATGTTTAAATAATATACACACATAAGATTAATAATAGCAGTTTTATTTTAATATGCATATTTTAAATTGATGATATAAATTTAGTACAACGTAATATGAGAACCTAGAAATAATTATATGATTCTTTCTTGAATAAATTTTAATGTTTCTGTTACAATATTAGGAATTAGATTTTATTAACGTAAGTTATTTATTTTCTTTTCAAGTTAGTAAGAAGTATATAAAGTCTATATATTTTTTTTATTTTTATTAGATAAGTAAGTTAATTTTACATAGAAATATATATCTTGATTGAAGGCTTATTGTATATAGAGGATGAGGTATAAGAGAGTTTGGATCGTTATTATTTTTTTTTTTTGTTTTTGAAATTGGTCATTTGTTGTTCTGAAATTAAATAAGGTTAAAATGATATTTGTAGATAGAAGTTTATTAGGAGGAAATAGGAATAACAAGTAAAAGTGTAATAATTAAAATGGCAAAGAATCATAGAATTTTATTTAACATTATACTTTATAAAAGTTGAAATTATTGAATAATTTTAAAATATTATTTTTTTTAAAAGTACATATACGTATTGCATATTTTAATAAGACATGTAGTATGACATTATATCGGAATGAAATAAACAGTGATAGTCAATAATTGTTATTATACTACAAAGTTATATCAGTTTATACATTAATTAATATTTGAGTCATACTGATAATAAATGTAATACAGCCTTATACATTATAATATAAATAACAGTAGGACTTAAGTGAAATAGCATTTAAATTATTAAAGTTGGTTTATTTACATACATGCTACATGAATGATATATTACATAAAACCTTTTCTTATATTAATTGATAACAAATGATTTTTATTAAAATTAAAGTCATAAACTTAATTAAATGTTATTGGTAGAACATTTAATAAATGTATAAATTATCTATTTATGATTATGGAAATAGTAACAGTGTAAAAATCTTGTATTATTATTTTTCTTATTTTTGTTTATTTTCTTTAGTTCCATTTAAATGTAAATAGTGTAAATAAATTATTTGTTAAAGTTAATGTAAATAAATTTGTTAAGTTGTTTAAAAGATGTGTTGAATTCATTATTTTACACCACAGCATTTGACAACAGATAATTTGAATAAACATAATATTTGCACAATCTGAATTTTATTATTTTATTATTATTTCTTTTAGAAAGAAACACAATATTTTCTTAATATAATTTATAGAAATTGATTGACATTAACATATAATATTACAATGGTCATAAAGTAATTATAATGCACAATATAAGAGTATAAGATTATTTATTGCCACCAATTGTTAAATTATAAGATTTTGGTCTATTTTAAAATTAAGATACTATATGGAAATGAAAGACATGTATATGATTTACTTATTTTCTTAATGATTAAAAGTATAATCCAATAGATAAGATTAAGATATACCCTAAAGATTATTATTGTTAGTGATTATTATTAGAATAAGTTAGGTGTATTTAGGTTTGATATTAAATCCCTTATCATTCCTATCTACATGAATTATTATTACTTTAAGATAATTAGAAGAACCTGAGATCATTTTAATTATATTTCCTTAACAATAGATTGAGATTTATTTATCTATTATTATTAAAGATAGTTCATTTATAAAAGTCATAAGAGTGCTGTAGAGTTAGGAATGAGATAATGAAGAAGTAATACTATTCTTATGCCATTGAGACAGTGTCTTGGAAAGACATTGGCTCAATGTAAATCCAATTACTAATTGTAACTTCACTTCTCAGTCTCATGATTTTTAGTAAATAATTATTTAATTAGTACATAATATTGAACTATATTAATTTTTGATAAGTTTGTAATAAATCTGATAAGTTATAATATTATAAAAATATATTAAAAATAGTTGTACATATTTTAGCTGAGCATAATGATTTAATTGAGCTAGTCATATTTTAAATTATATCATATATCGAGAAGTGAGGGTACAATATATATATATATATATATATCTTTATTAATATGTGATAATTATTTTTAAGGATATTATATACATACATGTATTACAGTGTACATGAAAAGTTTAGCATTTAAAATCAATAATATGTATTTTAACAACAAAAAATAATTAAAATAATTATTCATTGGAGATCATTATTAAAAAGAAACTGCAAATAATTTTGCCACACTTTATCTAGATCAGGAGCCAATAATTATTAGTAATAGCATATTTAAAGAAACCAGATTTTTACTTGAGAAATGCATTAGTCTTCTGAAGACATTTAATTGATCATGATACAGTTACACTTATATTTGTTTGTAGAAGTATCCTTACAGTTATTTATTGATGTATATGATTTTATTATAACTTATATCACTAAATGTTTGTTAAGGAAATAAAATGCATAATTTGTGTTTTGGAATAATGTCTATAGATTAAACAAGATCTTATATATATATATATATATATATATATATATAAGATCTTGTTTAATCTATACATATCTAGTATATATATATATATATATATATATATATATATATTATGATACTAGACATGTGTAATTTTTTCTGTTATGTACTACTGATAGTAAGTGACAATAACTAGCTGATTTCAAATGCAATTTATAGTACAGCAGCTTAAGTTTAATAAATCTATGAAATATCTTCAATTCTTTGTCAATCTTTATAGATAAAAAATGAATTTTTTTTCTTACTCTACAATAAGAAATTTAAATAGGCAAATGGTGGAAATGCACAATTGTAACAGATTGAGCTTTTATTTCTTTAGAAGTTTTAAATAAATCCCATTCAACAGGCACAGATAAACTGCCTATGGTACATTAATGAATGCTCATTTTTACAATATGTATACTTATATGTCATCATTCTTTGTCTATTTAAAGATCTTTGACTTGGACAAAGGATGAAATATATTTTTTATCTATAGATATTGGTTTGATAACAGATTGTGGATTTTCTATTGCATTGCTAAGTCATCAGTGTTTTACTATGAACTACTGATAATGTATGTTTATCAAATCAATTATATTATTTATACAATATTTGTAACTTATTAAGACATTGTACATTATTTTATAGTTACAAATATGGTAATGAAACACTAAAATTGTACAGGTCTTGTTGAGTGGTAAAAATATGTGAAAAGATTATTTTGATTAATGAATAAAAAGAATTTTTGAATATTTGAAGAAGTAATGATATTTTTAAAAAAAAATATTTTGAAGTAAAAGTGTGTTATAAACATTGTATTTTCAATCATAATATATATTCTCTTGGTCAAATTAATACGAGAAAAGAGATTTTATAAACAACATAAAAAAAAAAACTTTTTTCAATGAATACTTAAGTTGGTAATGTTAATGTGGATTTAATTCATAAATCAGATACAATTATACAAAAAGGTATTTTTAAAATTAAATCACATTTTGCAGAAAGGGATTTAAAAGACTAAAAATTAGACATTTTTGCTATAAATTGATCTTAAAAATAATTGTAATTATGAAGAAATTTCCAAATATTCTAGAAAAAGTGAAAAAACAGAAACGAGAAAATAAAATATAGATTTAAATAAATAATACTGTAACCATAAGATTGTATAAATAATTTGATGAGTTAAATTATATTGAATTTTTTAGATATAACTTTAATGTGCATTGGACTGAATGTATTAAGCATATTTTAAGACCATAAAACTAGAATGGGGGGGGGGGGATTTGTAAAAAGGTGTTATCATTAGTAACTGTTTTAGATAATCTAGTAAGTTGAAACATACACTTAGTTGTTTAAGTTATTTTATTAGATAAAACCCATGATATAAAATATTATTATTAATGCATAATTGTAAAATCATTTATATATAAAATTGTAATTTGATTTAAAAACACATTTGAAAGTTTTATCTTTATTTATTTTACATATTTGATTAATAAGAATATTGACATTAATCTGAATAATGCAGGCTTTATGCCCTTGAATAATCAATCTAATATTATCAAGCTTGCATTCAAAATGAAATATTTTAAAAGTTTATTATTTTAAATGAAAATGTAATTTTATATGGCAAATCATTTAAAATAATATAAAAAAATGTAAAATGGATAATTAAATTTAAAATCAAACAATTTTGTACATAAACAATTTAATAATATAAATGACATTATATATTTATATCATCAAAAAAATATAGAAATGAATTTGGAGAAATTAAATATAATATTAAAAGTAAATATCCACAATTGATTGAGAGATGAAATAAACATGTTTCTAACTGAATTTTAAATTGGATCCCAAAAGGTTTTAAAAGATATTAGAAAGAAAGCCCATGCGAGATGATTGGATGAAATAAGAAATTTTCTGGAGTGACATAGAGAGAAGTCATGATTACAAAGACCTTCTATAGAGGATTATAAATGAGTGAAATTGAATTTGTTAATAGTATTTTTATCAAATGATATATATTGTACCAATAAGTGGTTCGAATTACCAGCCTGTTATGTTAGTTGCCAAATTATTGTAATGGTACTGGTATAGAAAGGGTGTAACCCATAGTGAACTTGGGGTGATGGCTAATCATCATCATCAGCCCATGGTTGGGTAGCAAAATTATTATAATAGTATGGAATCATAGTAAATATCAGGTTGATGTAGCAAATTCTTGTAATGGTATGGAGTTTGGAGACACCAAGGTTTCATTCATTTGAACATAGATATTAGCATCTATACCCAAATCCCTGGAACAATACTGTATATCTATAATTAAGTGTTTGTGTTTTATTGTTCAGGATGGGATAATTAATATCCATCCCTTGGGACATTACTAAGTTCCCAACTTTATAAGTTCTGCCGGAGTCTTAGAGTCATTCAGAGATAAATGAAATAATTCATATGTACTGTTATTCTGTACATATTTACCCTTCTATATAAATAGTTTTTGGTGATAATACCACTTTCATCCTCCTTCAAAGGCACAAAAGAGAACTAGATTCTAAATATATATTGACCACTAGGTGCTGTTATATATGCTGAATATGTATCCCTATAACCAATATTTTATATATAACAATTAAACATACCAATTTCATCTTTTTATTGGGGTTCATAATGTATTTTATTTGATAATGACTTATGAGCAACATCTATAAGGAGTTTGTGATTGATAAATAAACACATATAATCAGTTTAATTTCAACATCTGATTCATATTTTATTCCAACATTACAAAATAATATGTAGATCCCTAAAACAATTAATTAAGATAAAATTAAGTACAGAATTACTAAACATTTAATAATTAAAAATAATAAGAGAAAAAAAGAGGAAAGTATCTTACATCTTTTAATTATGGTATTTAAATGTCATTTCACCTTTAGTCCGTTATGACATACATAGAATTAATCAACAAAATAAAAAAAAATGCATATACACACTCTATCATACCAGTAATATTGTAATGCAACTATTACATAATTAATCTGTATCAATTGCCAGCTTTGCCTAATTTCTATTTTTACTAAATTAACAATAAGAAAAAAATCTTCCTATCTAGTTACTATTGCCATTTCATAACCCCCTTTATCATTTTATTTTAGGCTTGTCTTAAACATCCATTCACACACACATATTGTCTAGGGTTTAAATCTTTCTTACCACAAAATGTTTACATAAATATTTCAATAAAAAAATGAACATCCATTTTAAAATGAACTATATTAAGATACATCAACATACATGTGTACAAATAACAAAACCCTTAATCATTAAGACCGAATTTGATGCTTGAGGGGGGAGAGAGAGAGGCTAAAAATTGAAATGTTAATAGTTAATAAAATTTGGTCATATATTACTGATTTCTTGAGTTCCTGCATTTGTGAATTACTGTTAATTAGCTTTTAAACATGCACTATGGACAAGTATATGAATAGATGACATACTGATTATCACATGCAAACTTCCTTGATAATAATCACAGAAAAAAAAAAGACACAAAACCTCTTTTAAAGCACATACTGATTATTGCATGCAAATTTCCTCCAAATCAGCCTGGTTACTATTTTCAACATGATTGTTAAGATGATAGAAAATTTAGGGTATACATATAAACTAGTTAATGTCTAAACTTATTCACAGATAATTCTGAATTAGAGTAGGTTTTCTTCATGTTTTTCATTTCCTCTGATATTTTCTTTCCCAATGAAGTCATGAGGCATTGTAGACACTATAGCTATAATTTCTTATGTGGTCATCCCTGAATGCATTTCTCTGCTCTCCCATTCAGATGTGCCTGGACTCCAAGGGCTTCCAGCCCTTTGGAACAAAAAATTTATTTTTCAGCCCTGCATTTCTTTTTAAATTTCATACACAATAAAATATTTGAGAAAAGTCGGCAACACCAGTTCAAAAAAAATCAATAATAATGTCCACATTCAGCTTCTCTCTCGTATTTATTCATTTTTTATTACTGACCTCATTGGTCCCTTAATGACACTAGCCTCTTGATGGCAATATGCGATTTAAGTATTGACTATCCACTTGAGTGGTTTGAAATATTTTTATCTTGGAACTGTCAACTTATGATTAATTAGTAGATGAGTTCATACTAGCTTGATGTCAGAAACAATCATTAGTGGTCTCTTTGATTTTACACATTTGCTAATGTGTTTCTCTCTCCGTTTCTTTTTCTCTTCTTTTTCTTTTTTTAATGTTAAAATACAATAAGATAGAAATGATATACAGATTAAAAATATATTAAAAAACTGTGTTACATAGAATTAAAACTTGAAATATTAATTAATCTTCTTGACTTGTATGAAGGCATTTAAGTTAGATTATTCACACATGCATATTGGCTTCCACACATAGCCAGTAGTTGATTCCTAATATATAACTAAAATTAGCAGAAAAATTTCACTTCATTCCCAGTTCATTTTTTCTGGATTCTACCAGTGATTATCAATCAATATATATATATAGCTGAATAAAACCAATACAAAAAAAGAAATTTCTCTCTACTACTTCTTCTTTCTTTTCTTTTCTGGAATAATTGGGGTGTTGGCTTGGGTTTCCAACTAATAATTAATAACCCTACAATATATATATATATATATATATATTGTACCCTCACTCCCCGATATATAATATAACTTAAAATATGACTAGCTCAATTAAATCGTTATGCTCGGCTAAAATATGTATAACTATCATTAATATATTTTTATAATACTATATCTTATCAGATTCATTATAACTTACCAAAATTAATATAGTTCAATATCATGTACTAATTAAATAAGTATTTATTAAAATCATGAGACTATGAAGTGAAGTTACAAGTGGTAATTGAATTTACATTGAGCCAATGTCTTCCCATACATTATCTCAATGGCATAAGAATACTATTACCTCTTTATTATCTCATTACTACATTTACATCACTCTTATGTCTTTTATAAAAATTAACTAACTTCAATAATAATAAATAAATCTCAATCTTTTATTAAGGAAATGTAATTAAATAATCTCAGGTTCTTTTAATTATCTTAAAGTAATAATACTTCTTGCAGATAGGCATGATAAGGGATTTAATATCAAACCTAACTACACCTAACTTATAATAATAATAATAACTAACAATAATACTTTCTAGTGTATAAATTAATCTTATCTATTTTATTATACTATTAATCATTAAGAAAATAAGTAAATCATATACATGTCTTTCATTTTCATATAGTATCTTAATTTAAAAATTATACTAAAATCTTATAATTCAATAATATGTGGCAATAAATAATATTATACTCTTATATTGTGCATTATAATTACTTTGTGACCATTATAATATTATATGTTAATGTCAATCAATCTCTATAAATTATATTAAGGAAATACTGTGTTTCTTTTAAAATAATAATAACAATAAATTCATATTGTGCAAATATTATGTTTATTCAAATTATCTGTTGTCAAATGCTGTGGTGTAAAATAATGAATCCGACACACTTTTAAAACAACTTAAACAAATTTATTTACATCAACTTTAATAAACAACTTATATACATTATTTACATTACAAGTGGAAACCAAAGAAAATAAAAAATAAGAAAAATAATAATACAAGATTTTTACACTGTTACTATTTCCATAATCATAAATAGATAATCTATACATTTCTTAAATGTTTTATCAGTAACATTTAATTAAGTTTGTAAACTTATATTTTAATAGATATCATTTGTCATCAGTTAGTACAAAAGAAGGTTTTATGTAAAATATCACTTATGTAGCATAGGTAAAATAAACAAACTTTAACAATTAAAATGCTACTTCCCTTAAGTATTATTGCTATTTCTATTATAATGTACTAGTATGTATTACATTTACTATTAGCATTAATCAAATATCAACTAATGTATAGACTGATATAACTTTATAATATAATAACATTTATTGATTATATAATTATTTACTTCATTCTGATGTAATTTCATAATGTATGTCTTACCAAAATATGCAATACATATATGTTCTTTTCTTAAAATAATATTTTAAAATTATTCAACAACTTCAAATTTTATAAAGTATTATATTAAAATAAATTCTATGATTCTTTTCTATTTAAACTACTACTCTTCTCTACTTGTTATTCCTATTCCTTCCTAATAAAATTCTATCTACAAATATCATTTTAACCTTATTTAACTTCAGTAACAACTTACCAATTTTTTTTAAAAAAAAAAAAATGACTATCCAAACTCTCTTATACCTCATCACCTATATACGATAAACCCTTCAACCAAAATATAAATTTCTATATAAAATTAATTTAACTTATCTAATAAAATAAAAATATAAATATTTTTAACCTCTTATTAACTTGAAAAGAAATATAAATAACTCATACTAATATAATAAATCAAATTCCTAATATTGTAACAGAAACATTAAAACTTATTCACGAAAGAATCATATAATTATTTCTGGATTTCTCTTATTACGTTGTAATAAATTTATATCATAAATTTAAAGTATGCATATTAAAATAAAACTGTTATTACTAATATTATGCGTGTATATTCTTTAAATACTTATACATTCATTCAACAATCAATAACATTTGGTTGATCTAAAGAAAACAAAGCAAAATACATTAAATTATTATTATTATATAATTTTTACCATAAATGATACTCCAATTTATAATCCGCCACACGATGTCCTCTAGGATTACAGTTTTACAAAATAATTTCACATTTATACTCAACAATTATTCTTTAAAATATTACGTGTTGTATAATTATATAAAAATAAACTTTATGAAATTAAGTGTTATATTAATATTTAGTTATTTTTTTAAAAAAAATGTACCTCTCTTATCTTTAATAAATCAATAAATAATTAAATATCTATGTTAGTTAAGAAAAACAAAATATGTTACATAAAATCCAACGGTGTCTTCTTTCCACCCATAATTGTTCTTTTTTTCCTAGGCACAAACTTTTACCAACATTACTTCCTTTTCCGGTACATCACGTGTTTTTAAAAGTTTTTATGTAATAAATGAAAAAACGTTCTTTTTTAAAAATAAAATAAAATAAGTTCCACCATAAAGAAACAAAAATAATAATTAAAACAGTCTAAAGGATCCGGATTCATTTCTTTAAAGAAAAAATTATTTAAAAGTTATTATTTCTAGGATTAGTCAATAGTTTATAATGTTCTTATTTAATTATTATAAATTGACTTGGATATCCATGTATATTTATTTGCGCATTCTTTAACAAATATTTAGGTAAGATTAATTTCTAAAATTCTTCTGTACGACCAGCGTCCAGACTTTATTATATAATATTTTATTTACAGGTATTTCTTTACCAATTAAATTTCCGATTTTATTTGCCTTTTAAAACTATCGAAATTTAGTGTTTTAAACCACAAAGACTTAACAAGGCAAATACTTATGCAATTATTATCAATTACCATATCTTTACCAAGATATACTTAAATTTATAATTTAAAAATACTTTCTTCATAAAGAAGTATTTATCTTTCTTTAAAATATTTGTTTACAAAAATCAATTATAATCAACTTTTAAATTCATATAATGTCCAATATATTACTTTTATCCAACTAGTAATTCTCCTAGTTAATCCAGCGTTTGTTATATTTTTAGTATAAAGTCTCCAATACATTTTATCCTTATACGATGTTTTCATGATTACTTGATAGTAAATTGAACTTCGATAGAGATGATCAATAGGGAATTATAAATAAATTAGCACTGCATATTTAACGGTAAAACTTTTATAATTTATTTAAAACTACTCTCTTATAATTTTAAAACGATTACGAGAGCGTCTATAATTTTTACTTAGCTATATCTAATAGCACACTTCACTTAAAAGAAATCACAATCATAATCCCCCCTGAACAATTGAACCTTGGTTTTATACCGGAATACATTCCCCACTGGATTGGTAAATTAAACAATCCCCTTGCTAGCCTATTTACATATTTTACCAACAATACAGAATTAAAAATAAATAATGACTTATTTAATATTTATTATTTATTACATTATTAAATTCTTAAATTGATCTTTATCATTTATTTAAATCCATTAAACATTTTTAAAATATATTTTTTACTTTATTTCACTTTTAACTTTTATAAGACTATTTTTTAAACAAACTAAGTCTATTTTTATACGTTACGTTTTTTTTAAACAGTATTTTAAAAATGAGATTTAATATTTCACATTAATTATCTTTATTTTTATCTCGTGATAGCCAATATAATATTTCTGCAATTATTAATAGAATTTTAGAACATTTTTGCAACTTTACTAAAAAAAAACTTACAAGCATGTGTGTACATATGTCTATCTATCATCTGTTTTACAACACAGGTACAAACGCTTGTAATTATCTAAAAATAAACTAACAATTTAATTTTAAAAATAAATATTTTTAAAATAAATAATATATTATAACAACTTTAAAATAATAATTCGATATTATTAAAATCAAATATTAATCTTCCATTATATACTATTAATAATTAAAATATTTATATTCACTTATTAAATATCAATCTTTATCAACAATAAATATATGCATTTAATTTTAACTTGTCTTTTTTAAACTTTTAGCTTTAAACATTTATTTACAAAACTTATTAATGCAGTATTGATCATGGCCAGTTTTCCCAACCATATAATATTATCATTTTTTATTGAAACGTCTCTCTCAAACATTAGCACAATTTCACATATCAAATATTCATAGATTACTTTAATTAAATTTTTGAAAGATTATTATAAATAAAATCAACATCATATATCTAAATATATCTTAAATTTAAAATTTTTAATGAATTGATACAACAATTCATGGAGACCCATACAAAAGGGCACAATATATATATATATATATATATATATATATATATATATATATATATATATATATATATATATTGAATTGAGTATAAAGAAATATATGTATATTAAAATTAAATTACATTAAGACAGAAATGTCTCATAGCACACAACATAATAGTGTATTTGAAAATATATATATATAAAACTTGAAAGGAAAAATAGAAGTGTACAAGAACAAAATTTATTGTAGATATTTATTTGAAATATATACTTTGAAATAACTGATTAATGCCCAAATAATAATTTGATATTTAAAAATATTATAAATTATTTAAAATCAAACATAAAATAAAGGTCTATTTAATATTTAATTTAATCTAATTTTGATTAAAAAAAATCTAAAACAAATTTGTTTCCATTTTGTAATAAATATTAATAATAAAAATAAATTATCTATTTATTTTTTTTGGCTTAAATAAAAAACTATTTTTTAATTAAAGCTGGTTGGTTTTTAGTAAATATAAAATATTTTTGGAAAAAGATTTTTTTATATATAATGTAATTTGATTATAATTAATACTATAATCTGTTTTTAGTTTAAGAAAAAACTTTTTTTTGACTAGTTGGTTTTAATTAATATAAATCAAAAAATATGAGAATGTAATTAAATTATCATTATTTTTTAAACAATATGAAAAATCTTTCTTAATTATCTTGTTTTTAAATTCCACTAAATGATAAATAGTGGACTCAATCAAATTAAAGATTAGTTGGTAAGTTATTAGATTATATAGAATGTAGTTGTAGTGTATGTCAAAGCCAGTTCTGAAAAACAATAATCTGTTTCAATGTTGGTCGAGTTTGAATTTCAGTAGAAGTAGGGACACCTTCCCTGAGAATTTCTGTTCAATATGTATGGAGTAAATCATTTGCCTGGATGCAGTTCATTCAATTATGAGATCAGATTACATTTCTGTAAATATTTTCATTACAGGCATGAAAATAAGAGACCAGCCATGGCTCTATCATGAATAACATTTTATAAAAAATCAGGATATTAAGATGCCAGTGATGTATTTTATTTACATATGCTAATTTATATATGTGTGGGAAGGACATAAACAAAATTACTATTGGTCATACGTATACTGTGCATACAGGAGACCTATTTTACAAACAGATGTTGGAGTACAATATATATATATATAAACAATTTAAGTACTATATAATTGAAAGTGGTACTAAATAATTTAAAATATTTTTTTTTTTTTACAATTAAATTGTTTATATATATATTAATCAATTAAAGCTGATGTGGATTACTATATAATTGAAAGTGCTACTAAAGAATTTAAAATATAATATTTTTTTACCTTTAAATTGTTTATTTATATATTGCATATAATATTTTGGTTATTATACTTATATATATATATATATATATAATGACATATCATTTCAAACATTTAACTTTGCAATTAAAGTTAAATATTTAACTTATACGTCAATGAATACATCAAACTTCTTCTTTTGAAAACTTATTTTTATATGATTATAACAAAAATAAAATACATCCAATGTTTTGACTATTTTATAAAGCCTTTTTCAAGGAACCTTAAAAAATAAAAATACAAATATATAATAATAAATAATCACGTTCCAAACAAATGCAAAAATATTAAAAAATACTAAAAATTCTTTTAAATTCGTTTTAAATTTGATTAAGTTGAGATTGTTTGTAATAGAAAAGGTGTTGAGATAAAGAGAATTTTTAGTATTTTTTAATATTTTTGCATTTGTTTGGAATATGTGATATTTATTATTATATATTTGTATTTTTATTTTTTAATGTGCTTTGAAAAATACTATATAAAATATTTGAAACTTTGGATGTATTTTATTATTATAGTAATATAAAAACAAGTTTTAAAAAGAAGTTTAATGTATTCATTGACATATATGAAAAATTATGAACTATTTGGAAAGAAAAAATGTGTAGTTGATATTTAAATTCATTTATTTAACTTAGACATTTAAAAAGTAAACAACTGTTAACTAAATTACCCACCTGAAAAGAAAATTTGGGAAGAAAATGAAAGTAAATGGCCAGTTTGTCTCCAGAGGATTTTTTCTAGTTATCATTTATAAAAGATTGTGTTTTGGAATTGGAAAAATAAATTCAGAATTCTTTTTTAAAGATTGTAAAAGTAGAAACAAAAGCTAAAGAGTTTTAAAAGAACTTTCAAACAGGGACTGTTAAGGATAATGTTTTCTTTTTAAATTTTTTATTTACAATTAAAAGTGATGTATTAAATAGCCTGATTTTTAAGTTGAAAATATTTAAAATTAGTATCAAATATTTTGTTTCCTATTATAATGTGCATGTATGTGTGCATTTGTTTTATATATACTTCTAACATTAAATTATTTATATTTGTAAAAATATAAAAATACTAAGATATGGATTTAGTAAATTTGTTATTGATAAATAAAATATTACTGCAATATAAACATTGTCAGGTCACATGACTACATGCTTATCCATAGATATAAAATCAGTCATTATGTATGTTTTGTAGAAATAGAAGTATTTTTATTAATTTAGTAACAATTAGAATATGTTAATTTTATATTATTATGTGAGCATGTATATATAAGTGTGCCCATTAAGCTTATGTTGATAGATATGTAATTATAATGGGTACTTACATATAAATATTTCACTCCCTTTACTCACCCTTTGTCAGATTTTTTTTTTTTTTTAATTGTCCTTTTTTTCAGGGGAGTCAATGTATTTGTTTTTTCCTCATAATTATTTAAAGCACATGTTACTTGTTACTTTTAAAAAATATTACCAAATGGAACATAAATTAATGTTGTTTAAATAATTAATAATAATTTTTTTTGGAAATGTTACTTAGAACATTTAATTATTTTTTTTAGATATACTATAATGTACAAACATTAACACATTGCGACCATTGTCATGCTTTTTTTTGTGTGTTTACCATAGCGGTTTTATTTAAGCTGTTATTGAATTATTTTTCCTAATATTTTGCAAAAATGATTAAAATTTAGAATCTACCATTGGCAGAAGAAAACACAGTGGATTATTTTCAGAATTATGGAATAGTGCATACATTTGTGATGAAATTGTGGCTGTTTTTTTTTTTTTAAAAATTATTATTGTATTAAAAATTTTATCAAATTTTATTTTTTAAAGATGTTTATAAAAACACAAGAAGTTACACAAAACATCAAATGATTGTAATTAAATAAAATTTAATATAACTAATAAAATTAAAAAAAAAATGATGACAAGAAAGTATAATAAACATAGGTATTCATGTCAGGTGGACACCAATTGTTAGTAGCCTGTAACATTGCCACAGAAGTATGCACTGTTCAATAATTCTGAAAATACCACTGCATTTTCAATTTATGAAATTTTTTTCAAATAT
The DNA here is from genome assembly GCA_028023455.1 of Epiperipatus broadwayi. NCBI lineage: Eukaryota > Metazoa > Onychophora > Udeonychophora > Euonychophora > Peripatidae > Epiperipatus > Epiperipatus broadwayi. The sequence continues at coordinate 525,050 of JAQFVV010000386.1, forward strand.
TTGTAAATCAAAGTCAGAATGATAATATTGATATTATAGAATATTTAACAGATGTTTAATTTCATTTTATTGCTATTACTTCTAATTGATAAATTTATTTATTAAAGTTTTAAGTTATTCCAGTGAGGTTATTTAATTCTAAAATTGATTTAAGTATTATATATTTGCATATTATCTTATTCACAATCACAGATCCTAGCATTGTTAAACCCCAACATTGTTTACAATATTTATGGAGGCAAACATGTCTGTGTTTGTCCATCCAGATTATTATCTGTAGAATGATTTGGTTGGTGCAAAGATAAAGATCACCTTTAAAGTTCACTCACTTTAACTAATTAATATTTTATTGATGACCATTATACTTATAGTGCAGGTCGTCAAGAGCATTGACGATGTTCGCATGTTATCTTGATATCAGCATATTTTATCTGTATTATTGTAACTTTAATACTTAAATATGTGCATGCAGTTTATTACTTTTATGTATTATGATATGAGTTTGGCACAGAGTAAAATGATTATTCTAGATTTTATAAATTATTTCTTTTAATTCCACACACAAAGGATAACTGATTAATGCTGATAATGTATATAATATACAATTTTTTGTTTATAATTTGTATTTATTTTATTTACAATGCTTATTATGCTTATGCTTATTGATTGGAGATTTGGGTAGGATGATGATTTCAATTTCTCTGGAATACTATATCATTACAATATATAAGGATAAATAATAGATGGAAAGATAAATACATAGAAAGACAGATAGATAAATTAAAAGATAAATACATAGGCCATAATGTAGATGGGTGGTTATGGACATGCAGGAAAATATGCAAGTAGATAAATAAAAATACAATATTTTAAATGCTTATCCATTTATAATTATTATATTTTGTTTTTAATGATAAATAATCAGTTAAATTATGATTAGGATATAGCTGGAAACAACGTTTCAGCTTCTAAAATGCTAACGGTTTATTCAAATTATTTTGATTAAATTATTACAGTTATTAACATTAGATATTTACAATTTTTTATTATATAAAATTGAATTAGTGATTTATCATATATATATATTGTAATGGCTTAAATGAATATAAGAACATATGTATTCTCAGGACACTCAATTATCAAGCCCATATACTAAGCAAACCAAAACTGTAAAGGAATAAATAAATAAATATAATGTAAATGAGACATGGCATGATATATAATCTAACCTGCAAACATTTATAATTTATTAATAATGAGGATGAGCACCAAGCAAGCTATATATTTATTGTACAATCAGATGAATGCCACCCATCAATCCAGTTACAATGACCCATTCACCTGTAGTATGTGGATGTACATACTATAAATGTTTTAAAGCTCAATATTAGGATATTCAAATAAGAATAACACAATAAATAGATGTTACAAACCCAAATGCACTATTCATCAATGATAGATTTTTTCATTAACTCACAAAATATATATCTAGATAACTAAGTGCATCATCCATAATTTAGTATTTTAATAAGAACAAGCATATTTAGCCATCAACTAAATTCACTTATATGATATGCTAAACAGCAATCATTGATATTCTGCATTTATTAAATAAATGTAAATATGGATCATCAGGAATTATATCACTGGTATAATCCCTTAAATATTAACATAGGATATTCCATCCTTAGTACATGAAGAAATATGAAAAAACCAGAAATTACATCTCTGGTATTAACCCATTAAAGTCAAACTAAGTATTCTAACCTTAGTACATGAACAAATATAAATATAAAACAGGAGTTATATCTCTGGTATCTACTCTTTATCAACAAGGTAGGCATTTATCATCTGGCATTCCATCAATATCTGCAAACATTTTTCTATATGGAAACTTACAAGTTCCCTATTCATACTTAACATATTTTATTTTAACAACTTTTCCCAATAAATGCACTCACATCATTTTACATGAATTTATATTACATATGTTAATGAATCTTTATGGTAATATGACTTTACTACTAATTGCATGTTTTCTGGCACCACCAATAAAACCAGCAATAACTTTACAATACCACACTCATTATTAGATCATCAAATTTATGAATATATACTCCCACAATACAATTCTTTTGTCAATATGAAAATATCTAGATCCTAACTTTGATAATTCAAAATTGTAATGGTATAAGAGTATATTACTTTTCTCTCAAAGTACAATTTTATTAAACTAATGTCAATAATTGTAAAAATATAAATAAATTAAAATAACTATTTTTCTATTTCAGGATACAAGTTTATTAAGCCCCTAAGATTGGCAAGTCAAAAACTGTAATGGATTAAATAAATATAATAGAATAACTATTCTCATGACACTAGATCATCATTAATCCCATGAACTAAGCAAACCAAACCTGCAAAAGAATAAATAAATATAATGTGAATGAGATGTGGCATCATGATCATGTCTCTGCAAACATTTATAATTTATTAATAATGAGGATGAGGACTATGCAAGCTAGATATTTATTGTTCAATCAGATGAATACCATGTTAATAAAAAATATTATAAATTATTATATCCATGAAGTTTGAAATGAGAAATTTATCACAATACCATTTCAGGTTAGATTTTTAATTTTGGAGAGTTGCATTGTATAATTCCATTATTTCATATTAATTATTTCATCCTATATCTAGGAAATATTACAGAACATGAGGAATAAATCACTCCCCCTTACTTATTCCTTAGTCGTCCATGCTTTTTATAATTTAAAGTAGATGATTATTATGGCAACTCAGTTTTTAAAAACAGGAGATTTTAAAATACAAGTTCAGTTCGATGTATTCTCTATTTTTTTTTTTTTAAAAAAAACGTGATCTTTTACCCAGCAGGCGATAATTTCACTAAATATTACTAGTTTCCCGCCTAAAATTTTGTGTTCTTGCAACTGATTAATTTATATAAATAAAATAATGCAAAAATATTTTTTTATAAATCATAATAATAAATAAATATAGTAAACTAGATTAACAAACGGTTTTTTTATATTATTTAGTCTAGATAGTAATTAACAAAAATATTATTTTTAGATACAATATTTTAATATTGACTTGTATACTTTTTAATATATAATTATTTATATATGGGATTTTATTATTTTTTATGCCATAAATAATTTCTTAAATGAGAGGCAATATGTACCACATTTGAAAGCAGAATAATGCATGCCAAATACAACCTGATCTATCACTCCATATTCAAGTCTAACTATTCATCCAATTCATTTATCTTATTTATTGCACAATAAAACTACAAGTCAAACTTTGCAACTCTACCAATATTTTTATTGCACAATAATTTATGATCCATATCCCATTCTTTTTTTATATCCTTGCATTGTTAATTATTCATCTTTTTTTTTAGTTTGGGATACATAGTAGTTTAATTATAGACTAGCCAAATTGTCTGGAGTTTAAATATACAATAAAATAATGTAGTGAATTATTTAAACTAATTAATTTAATCATGTTATAATCATAATGATAATGTAAATGAAAATTAATAGTGAAAAATGAAAAAATATTCATAGAAAGTTAATAAAAATTAATTAAATCTAATGGACTGTTATTACTGTTGAATATTCACAGTTAATTTTTCATTTGTACAGTGTCTTGAACAATCTTGTAGGGCTGATTTGATAATCTTTTTAATGCATTTTATTTTTAACAAATAATCTTAAATTTTTTAAAAATGTACATATTTCATAATATTAATTAAAATTATACTTTCAAAAAAAATAAAAGTCATCTTAGAAATAATATATCAACATTGCAATTAAATAAAAAGAATAATTAAATGACATAAATAATGAGAACAAAAAAATATTTTGGCCTTCAGACAAAAAAATATTTTCCAGTGAATAATAAATAATTCTGCATCAAATTTGTATTAGTAATGCATACCAGTAAAGAATACTTTCAAATAATGAATATTATAACTTTGAAATTTAAAAATTTAAATTTGTGACTACTAAAGAATGGCAAAAAAAAATAGCTACATTATTTTTATTTAGCTTTTTTTTGTTTCTACTCACTTTCTGTTCACATTTTTACTGATAAAAATATGTTTAAGTAAAATATGAATGTGGATATCATATACTTACCAAAAACAAATATTTATTTTAATTATACAAAAATAAAAATAAAAAGTAATAAACTATTGTAAACTTATGATTTTCAGTTTCAAGAGTTTAGGATATCTGAGGTCATTCAAGCACAATGATTAATTTTCAGAGCAATGTTAAGTTTATCCTTTATCTTGAAAACTCTTTGACTTTTTATTTTATTTTTCTCTAAATGATACAATCATCTAGCTGTTTTATTTGGAATTAATATCAATCAATACACATTCTAGTTCAAATTTTGCTATCAAATAAACAAAAACCTATCAACTTAATGCTACAGAATTTCTGTATGGACTAGTCTATGTAAAATGCAATATGATTGAAGCACAAAAAAGGACAAACAATGTGATTTATCTTTAAATAAATAAAATTTATTGGTATTCCTTCAAATTTTTTTTAATATGAATGTGTATATTACTTTATTTCTAGAGATTCAAATGATATATAATAAATTTAATTCTATAATTGATCAAAGTTTAATTAGTTGATATTTATCTATTGCAGATTAATAATATGTATCTAATTATCTAGGTGTGATATGTATTAATTTGTATCCAAATTATCTTACTTTCATTTATATAAATGATGACCTAAATCTGTAATGCTAAAACACACTCATGCTCAATTTTATTTTATAGTAACATGTAAGGAATTAAAAATGATCATTTTTATAATATTAAAACTGTTGAATAACTTGCTCAAGTGGTCAAGTAATGTTTTGATTATCATAAATCATAAATCAGGCTTTAAGAAACAGATATTTTTAGCTCTATAGTTTCTAGTTCTGTCATTTACTAAACTACATAAACTTATTTCTCCACATCACTATCATTGTTCATTAAAATCACATTACATTGCAAATATTTATCTGTTACTTTTAACAAATATGTTTACATTGAAACTGTTTTATTACAACAATTATGTAAATATAGGGAATTTGAACTCAGACATTCAAGCCCCTTCACTATCCATATTATCCCATACTATTATGTTAGTTTTTGATCTTATTCCCTCATCTTACATAATATTAAAATAATTTTATTTTTTCATATTTGTCAAATATTAATCTAATTCTGTAATTTTGTTTTTATTATATTATTTCCATTTTAAATTAAAATATTGATTGTAAATAAACAGTGACTTCGGTATTATATTCTATAAAAAAGAGAAACTTATATATCAGTGCCATCAATATAAAGTTATTATAGAGTGAATGCATAACAAAATAATCTTTCACAAAAATTTTCATTTTTAAAAATGTATTATATTTTGCAATTTGTGAACAATGTAAATTTTTATATACAATATCTAATTTTGAATGGAATTCATTTAGCAGGACCAATCTTAGTCAATTAATTTCACTGTAATTTATTTTTGCTCGAAACCATTGTTTTAATAATATTATAGATTTTTAAAAAATCTAAATATGTAGATTTCTTAAATGATCATAGATTTCAATTAGATTGCTTAATACTCCTCTTCCTCTTCTTTTTTTGGTACCCTGTGAACCAAAAATCTTTGCAAGAATAGTAAGAATCAAAAAAATTTAAAAAGTCAATGTACATTTTTTTTCAATACCGGTAAGACAATCTAAATAGCTTGATCTTTAATTTTAACCTGATCTTTTTTTCATTAGATATGTATTTGCAATCATACAAAAATATATGACTTGAAAACACATTTGTGCAAAAAAAATATCCGATGTGGATAAAAATTTAAATGTGTCATTTAAAAAGTAAATAAATTTGTGCAAAAAAAAAATATAAGATATGGATAGAGATTTAAATGTATCATTTAGAAGGTCATAAATTAATTTGGGATACTCATTTTAGGCCAGTCTTGAATATGATTAATCGAAATTTGTTTAGGAATAATAGATGTGTTGAAGTTCATCAGAAAATATTCTAAACATTGTGGTAGTAGAGATAGCAGCGTAATTAGATAGAATCTTGGAAGTTACTATTTACTACACTTAAAAAACGAATCAAAATACTAGTAAATTGATTTATCTTATTTAATTATTATATTTAAGTTTAATTGTAAGAATACTAACCATTACATTGACTTTAAATTTATATTACGTTTTCTAATCTATTTTCCATCATTTTTTATGTACATACACACACTATCTGTGCATATATATGTATGATGCACAATATTTTTAAAAAGAGAAAATATTTACTATTAAGAAATTAATGTTTAAAAATAAAAGATAATATTTATTATCATGATTTTATTTAAAATTGGATGAATCTGATTTCACCTTCTTCAATTAACCCTTTTTCCTAGTTAAGAAGCTGTAATAAGCTTAAATCGTTTCATTAGTTTTGTAATGTCCTTTTTCTTGCTATTAGTTTGTAATTGAATAAAAACTGTTTTTCAGTTTTAATATTCATTAATGATTTTGTCTACTTTCCAGATATAATAATTCTTAATTATCAATTAAATTTACGGTAATGTACCAAAGTCGTTGTAGAGATAACGATATTTTTATTACGTAATCTTACATAATTATATAATTAAATTTTTGCTTTTGTTATTAGTGTGATCAATTGAACGAGGGATGTGCTTGTATAGGTTGCACTATCATTTATTATGCATTTCATCAATTTTTAAATTCATAATCTTTACTATTATAGTCTGTATATATATATACGCACACACACACACACCTAAACATTACATATTAGAAAAACATTGAGATTCATTTGTTGGCCCATCTATCTACCATGTTCGAAGTTTGAGATTAAAATATATGGCAGTCAACCTTTTAGGAAAAGTTAACATTTAATTATTGGCTTAAAATGTACATTTTTTTATTTTTATGGTAAATGTAGAACTAAGGATGGAAAACTGTAAAATGCTCATTCACCAGCAGTTGTCAAGTATGATAATTAATATCTTTTTTAGTGTTTATTTTTGTAAAAAGTTGTTGTGGGTAAGTATGCACTGCAATCAGCTATTTAAATGTTGTTTTATTTTTTAATTTATATTAAATATTTATACAGTATTTCTTCATTATAAGGCATTCCAAAACTCTGATTTTTCAATATGTCACTAATGTTTGCTAAGACTTTTTTTCATGTAATGTACTATAGCAAGTTTTTTAATACCATCAATTTATAGCTACTGCTATTTCTATATGGCATAAATTTTTAACTAGAGATAAAATTTCATAAATAAAAAAAAAAAAACAAGAGTAAAGCAAATTCTATATTTTTATGGATTCTGGAATCCTCAACACAAAAGCTTACATGTGATAGAAGGTGTTAAAATATGTCAGTTCTTTATTTACATATAAATTTGAAGGCATTCACTATTGATCACATATTGGATACTAAACAAAGAATAATGTGTGCATGATTTCAATAGTATCATAATTGTCTCTAATTTTTATTATTTAATTTGACATTAATATTATAGGTATAATATGTACAAGTCAGTTATGTCAACATATTCATATACCTATCTATGAAGTTCATAATATTGTTCTGGTATGATTTGCAAAAATGACAGAGTTGTATAATTACTTTATACTGAATAATAATTTCAAAAACTTATAAATTTAATAAAGCTTATAATGGGATTTAAAACTTCCTTAAAATCGAATCTAAGTCTATTTATTTATTATTTTACCTTATTATTTCATAGTAATCATTAATACCCTGTTATTCAAGCAGAAGAATAAAAATATGACCAACACCCCAGTCAGACCAAGATTTAATAAAAAATATTAAAACAAGGTGACTTCTTCAAAATCATGGTTTTCCTCCCTATGGCAAGAAGTGTTGACACATCTCATGGTGATATTTATAATGGATTTAAACCATATGGGCCCCATCTAGCCATTTGGCTGGAACTCATGAGGTGACATTAACATGCTTTAAGTGCTTAACCCATGGCTAGTATTATAGATAACATGAAATAGGCAACATAGAATATTTAAAATACGATTATCTATTTAATCATAGGTAAAATGAGAGAGAAGCGCAAATCACACTAATAATTTATAAATATTTATTAAAAGATAATAAAAAACATACGAGAAATATTTAACATTTAACACACAAATATGAACACTTAATAAACTATAATATTTTCAAACAATCAAGTGCTTATTTACATACATTTTAAAATTAATAAATAGAAATAATATTTCAACAGTTCTAGCTAAAAATAATTTTTAAAAGTTCACACTTGAAATAAAATTTAAAAATTTTATCAAGATGTCTAAACATATTTACCTAGGATTTTTAAATATGGTATTTGGGTGATCACCCTTGTCTTCTGATTCTGTCAGATTCATAATGGCTTCTATTGGTAGTCTGATGATTCCTCCTGGTTTTGTGTACTATGGCTAGATTCAGTTCATGGTGGGTACAAAGATTGGCAAAAGGCAAGTTGGAGATATATATATATATCACTGCATCTGCAAGTTGGAGATATATATATATATCACTGCATCTGGATAATGTACTTGGGAAATGGGAAGTGGAAAATAGTGAACACTCAGTTTTTGATCTGGCCACATATTTTTCTATCAATACAACTGGAAAAATATTGCTTCATCCTGCTGAATTCAGTCGTGTTAGCTGGCTTATAGACTCTTTGGTTAACCAGTTGGCTTTCTTCTTTTGCTTCTTTGTTTTCTGTTTTCTGCTGTTGCTGCTGTTTTTTTCTCTTCTGACGTTTTTCTATATGTTTCTATATGTCTTGTTATTAACTTTGAACAATAGACGATTTCAGTATATATACCTTCCAACTCCACCCACTCTCGATTTGTTACCAATGTTATTAATATATTTGACCTTTGTTTTTTTTAATTAAGAATATTTTTTTCATTACCTTATATTTTTAATTATGTAGAAAATTTACTGACTATTGTTTATTAATCAGTCTGGAATCTTGATCTTCAGAAACTGATTATGTATTGTACAAAATTTATTTCCAATTAATTATAAAGATTTTTGAAAGGATTATATTAAAATGCAGAAAAAAGGAAAAATAAGTTATAATTAAATTTTTAACCTATTTCCCAATATTTGTATTTTTCTTTTTATTTTAACTTTTTTTCTTCAAACTATTAAATATTGAACTATAATTTTATTTTCCTATTTTATTTTCTCTTTTCTTCATAGCGTAAGCTTGTGTTTTAAGACCTATAGAGGTCCCTACCTTCGTATTTTTCAGACGCTTATTTCTAAGGTTACAGCCTTAGTAAATTATTACTTATTATTTAAAAATTTATGTAACTCGATATACACACATTTTCGCAATGTGTATATATACACATCATTACAATATATACATATTGATTTACAATCAGAAAAGATTCTAGACTCACAACATTGATTGATAGCAACCAGATTTTATTCATGTTTCAAGAATGGATGTTGGAGTTAAAAATTTTATATGTGTATAAATGTATTGTTAGGAGGAAAAATAAGTATAAAGATCTTGATAATTATTGATGGGTTAAGGGTTATAAGCAGGGGTTAAATACAATAATACCATGTCATTATTAAAAGTGAATTATTACTGAATTTATTATTGTATCAGTCAATTGGAAATCTAAACTTATAAATGTCAATATAAGAGCAATAATATAAGAAATACTGATGATGACTAAGATAATATATATATTAAATAAAAATTCTAAATATATTATTAATAATAACTACTTTAATTTCAGATGTATATATTTACTAAATAATATTTTTCTATAATTTAGTAGCGATAATAAAGAATATATGTTAGGATTTAAAAATTAATATATTATTGATAGCAGTATTGTTACTGCAATTTTTGGTATTTTTAATATTTAGGAATTAGAAGTTCTAATAAAAGTAAATTTTTTCAATTTGAACAGTGTGTAAACAAAGTAACAAAGTCTACTCCAATGCAGAGAAGTTACTACAAAAAAAAATCTAATCAAGTTCAAGTTAATGAGACTTAGATGAATTTCTTTGTCCATTTAAAATCCATTAATTGTGCATTTACCAAACAAAATGGAATCATTAACAATGTTGGCTATGGGCTGAATTTATAAAACAACCCCTACTTTATTTGTCAATTTTAAAAATATAGCAATATTAACTTCTTTTAGGATTTAATATATTAATATAAAATAAAAGACCATATAGTTTCTTCGGATTACATATATCATATGCACAAATTTTTGACAACTATTTTTCCTCCACCCTGTTTTTAAAGTGAGACAGCAATGAAATATAGGACCAACAATGAAAAATAACAAAATAAATTTATAGATACTTAACAATAAAGCAGATATTAAAATACTTTTCACATTACTAATCACTAATGTGCTGGTATTTTTTTTTATTAAACATTTTCTAGTAAAATATAAATTTTACATTAAGATGGTATAGTTTAGAACAATCTGCCTATACTATCTAAGACTGATCTTAAAAATATCAGTGTTCAAAAAATAGGAAAATAATAATCTCTTTCACAAAAAAATAATATAATTATGAGAAGTTCTTTTCCAAAGAGAAAAATATCAGCATAATTTAAATAAAAATATAATTGTATATAGTGTATTGGTCAAAATATGTTGATCCATCTAACATGAGCTGGAACTCAATGAAACGTACTTGAAACCCAGTCAAGCCTGAGATTTAGATCAGGGACCAGCCTAGATTCGAACCCATTCCACAAGCCCCAGATCGAACACATAATGAATAGCATAGTAGTGATGGCACACAAGAATTAATTCTTAAGTCCGGCCCACTAGAAGAGCAAAAGAGACAATGAGACATAACACATATATATATATATATATATTGGAATGTATGGAAATGGAGAGATAATTCAAACTACAAAAGTGGCTTGAATAATAATAAAATATGACATTTAATGAACAGTAAATTACTTAGATATTTGTTTGAATGCTCTTATGAATAAATTACTCATTATATATCAATAAATATATTTGGTGGGTTAGGTTAAAATGCCAATCATTTGATAGCAAAACAAACTTACACATTTTTAAATTAATGCTTTAGCTGTGGCTCTGAAAGTTGATGGTGAGCATACAAATTTAAGAAGCATTCCAGGAATCATTACACATATTACACAACCTATTTTCACACCGTTTCAGTCGTGAAAATCAAAATATATATTTTAAAAATGGTTTAATTATGGAATACAACATTTGTGAGGATTTAGTAAAATAATATCCATTTAAATCAAGTATCTTTTATTAGCGAACATAATAATTTTAAATATTCTTTAAATTCAAACTTTAAAAAGAAAAGAACGCTTTGTTTTCTAAGATATTTATAATCCTAAATAACTGGGATGACTTAGTAAGGTGGGATTTTATAAAAAATAAGATAAAACGATATTATTAACTAAACTAACCCAATTATTGGAAAGACATATATATATATATACAGAAGCAAAGTGCAAGTTTATGATTACAGCATCAAAATAAGGTTATTAAATAAATAAATTAATGCTAATGGAGGAGCAGTGGGGCTGATATAAAGGCAGAAGAAACCAAAGTAAGGTCATTCTCCCAAACAAAGAAAATGAAGTGGCTAAGAGTCCCTTTCCTAGGGTACTGCTTAGAGAGGTTTAATTAGGCTTGGCATGGTGTCCAGGGTTCTCTGGGTGACTGACAGAGGCCTGTTATACAAAAAAAGACCTCCAGAAGGTCAACTACTTGCAGGACAGGGCATAAAGAAAGTTTATGGGTTCAAATTTATCATAACCCTCCAAGTTAGAAGCACATAATATTTAATAAACAAAGCCTTATATCAGCAATGCAACATAATACTGTTTTTAATAAAATGAAATGGAAATCACTATTTTAAAATGCTCGAACCTCACTTGAAAGCTATAATTTAGGCAATTAACACTATGCTATGTAATATATAGTAATGATTTAATTTGTACTAAATATGTTTTAAAAATTACCCCCTTCCCTTCCTTGTTCTTTAACAGACTGAAATCCCACCCTCATGAATTTTATAATTTAAAATAACTAAGTCTTTGAGATATTAAGAGTATAGCATTATAATCCAAATAATATAAAAAGAGTAATAAGAAAAAAAATCATCTTTTCAGAATTAAATGCATGATATAAAAAAAAAAATATTTGATAGTGTTAATTTTTCGGGAATAATAAAAATATACATAAAGAATATATATACCTTTTTAAAAGACATTTTAAAGAAAATCATATAATTGGGTTAACCTGAGAAACAATCTAGCAAGCATATTAATTTGGAAAGTATGTAAATTTAATTCAACAGAGAAAGGTTTTATTAATCTTGACTCAGGGGAGGTCTAATTAGATAGGGAAAATAACTTTATATATTCGGCTTGCAAGATTGTTTAAATTGGCAACTTAAAAATAATAAAATACAACAGTTTAAAATTAAGAAAGGAACCACACTAAGATTAAAGAAATAAGAGCAGACTTAACATATAAAAGAAAAATTAGTAGTATGAAAGAAAATTTACATTAATAGTTATAGTTGTAATTATAAATTTATTTAAATGCACATTGATTATGTAAGTAATATTTACTAAGGCATTAACCTCAAGAACATTTAATTTAACAATTTAAAATGACATCCAGATAGCTGAGGTGGAGATTAATTTAGAAGGAGTAAGTGGTAAAGTTCATAGGCAGTTTTTAGGTTAATTACCTTGCTATGCTACAAGAGTCTATTTTCACAGTCCAGCTCCAGCATGGAAAAATTAATAGGATTGAAATCATTTTAATAGGAAGCTTCCATTAGGCATTTTTCTGTTCTTAGATCATATTTTGAGGCATCAGTGAGATGAGTATTCGAGGTGAGATTGACCAGAAAAGGCAAGGAAGGTGATTAGTTTTCTAATCCTCCAACATTTCTTAAAAAAAATAGTGTGGAGTGCTTTTACAACAGCTTTTCTAAAATACAGCCCTCAGGTATGTAAGGAATGCTTTTAGTGTTCCTTTTTAATTTCATTTCCTTCACCTATTCCTTTTGGAGAAGTTCATAGGCAGTTTTTAGATTAATTACCTTGCTATGTTACAAAAGTCTATTTTCACAGTCCAGCTCCAGCATGGAAAAATTAATAGGATTGAAATCATTTTAATAGGAAGCTTCCATTAGGCATTTCTCTGTTCTTAGATCATATTTTGAGGCATCAGTGAGATGAGTATTCGAGGTGAGATTGACCAGAAAAGATAAGGAAGGTGATTAGTTTTCTAATCCTCCAACATTTCTTAAAAAAATAGTGTGGAATACTTTTACAACAGCTTTTCTAAAATACAGCCCTCAGGTATGTAAGGAATGCTTTTAGTGTTCCTTTTTAATTTCATTTCCTTCACCTATTCCTTTTGGAGATGCAACTGTTAGTTAATTTGTCCAAAAATATATTCAAATCCATTTCCCAATTAAAAATAGATTTGATAAAATGTTAATGGCAAAAGTATAACTTCTTAATTGAATTTCCCTTTTTACTTTTGGTGTTGTATAATTAAACATCCTTTCCCACAATTAGATAATATAACATTTCCACCCTTTTAGTTATTTTTGGACAATTAACAGTTGCATACTCCATCTTGGATTTTTAAAAGAAAAACATAGTTTTTAATAAATTTAAATAAAAGTTATTTTTTTTTACAAACTTAAAAACAATATCAGTAAAATTAATATAGTGTTAGTAATTGCTCCCATTATATATATATATATATATATATATATATATATATATATATATATATATATATATATATATATATATATATATATATATATATATATATATATATATATATATATATATATTGTAACCGGACCCATACTACCCTTTTATTACTTCAGTTGTAACACTTTCCTGAGGAGCAGGTTGCTGGAAGGAACTATCGATTGGCTTTCCCCAATGCAAACCTTAACCTCCCCTACAACAATATTTCCTGCTCATCAGAGGATGTAGCACCATATAGACTGGAAGCATCTAGACATTTCTATGTTTGATTTTCCAATTGGTGCCACTAGAGTTCCATCTCACTATGATCAGACTTACCTAGGTCTAGTTATGCCAGACATAGCTCAGGAGGCATGAGATTCTTATGAACAAGTGCACTAAATGATGAGTGATGCAATAAAAACAAAATAGAATTGAACAACTGGATAACTAAGATTTATTTTAAGTAACAATAATTTTATTTAATAACAGGTTTAAATAAATGTCCATCAAACAAAATATTTCATTGACAGTCCATTGTGTTCCTTCAGCCTACTTCCAATAACATTTTAGATGGCTTAGAAAATGTAATCTGTTGAGAGTATAATAAAGTCCTTTTCTCAACAGTTCTTTAACAGTTTACATCTTTAATCATTTAATTAGTTTACAGAGAGGGTGTGATATATTAATACAACAGAGAGAATAATGAAGACAACTAATAGCACTTAATTTAGAGTTTCACTTAACTGTGATTTGTATTACTTTAGGTAGTAGTCACATGTAATGTGATTTAAATTATTCATGTATGAATACATCCTTTACGGACATAATAATGAATATAACTAATAGCACTGTATTTAATTCAGAGTTCCACTTAATTTTGATTTGTAGTATTTTAGATAGTAGTCACATGTAATGTGGTTTAATCATTCTTGTATGTAGATATTCTTTACAGATATAATAATGAATATAACTGCTAGCATTTTATTTATTAGCCAGTTAGAGTTATATGCAATAGCTCCATATTTCTGACTCTTCTAGGTATACTTATTTGTATATTAGTAATATAAATCGTACAAGGAATCATGTTTAGTTTTTATTAATTCAAATATATCTGCAGATGAGAAGTCAATCCTTATTAAAAATGCCTTTTGATTATAGATATTTTTTTTTATATTTATCATTAATGAAATGTATTTTCACATAATTCATTATAAGAAAGATATTCATTTTTTTTCTATTTCTATAAACACTTATAAGTATTGAATAAAATACCCTTTGATTATTGACATTTATGACATCTAGCATTTACAATTTATTTATAATAAAGATGTTTTGTTTGTCTTTTAAAAACATATATAATTTTAGTTTCATTTATAATAAATGTATTTTTATATAGCTACATTTATTCATAATTTGGGTTTAAGAAAGACATTTTGTTTTATAAACACATAAATATTGAATATCTTGTAAAATCATTACCTTCATTTTTATACAGTTGTTTTCTTCATATCCATGATGAGACTACATTTAAAAGGGGGTATTGATTTCATTTGAATGGCATTATTTCTTTTTATGATGTTTATCCAGGCAAATCTTGGAGAAAGAAACATGGCTTAAGATGAAGAGATGAAGCTGTTGGTTTAGCCTTCCATCATTATAAATTTCCTTAATAATGTTTTCCTTTTCCATTATTAACAGTGGTTCTTTAGCTGCTCTTAATATCTTTTTTAAAATTAAAATCTTTTTTCAAAATTCTTCTTTAACATCTACTTGAAAGATAATCTCTTTGAAAAAAATAACTCTTTGAAAAACTTTATTTAAAATCTCCTAAAAATCTCTTTGAAAAAACTTTTTAAAAATCTGCCCTGAGCTTGCAACTTGACTATATATATATTCTGATTCTTGGATTGATTACACAGCCTTTCCCACTGTACCTGGTTTGCTATTTTGTTAAGAATTGGACAATCTACTTTTAGTGGGATAGATAACAGATTATAAGTATTAGTTCATGTTTTCCAATTTATTAAGACTGACTCAAGCTATTATCACACTTTATTCGAAAACATCATTCCAAAAATTAAAAATGTAATCTTTTTAATAAATGCCAGCTTTTATTTACATCATAATTTAAAACTATAAAATCAATAATGATTTTCTTTTAACTATAAACTTTTTGCTTTATTTCTTTTTTAATTTGATCAAATCATGCTAGTCTTTTTTAAATGGGGAGGGGGTCTTTTGAAATATATATATATATATATATATATATATATATATATTATTTTATATATTATATATATATATATATATATATATATATATATACATGTGGAACAGTATATCTGTTTCAATACCACCCACCAAATTTTGGGATGAAATCACCTGGAAGTATGATTTTATTCCATATAATATACACATCATTTCTCATTACTGCATTATCATTGGTTTTAGGTTTGCTGATAAAATGGGTAATTTGAGCTGGAAAAGTGAATACATGAACATTATTGCATTTCCATTGATTTTAGGTTTGCTGATGAAATGGGTAAGGTGAGCTGGAAAAGTGAGTACATGAACTATAGCCTCCAATGCCAGAATAAGTGGATGGCCAAGCACAAACTACTGGTATGCACTGCCCCATGACTTCATGAGAAATTACTTCATTTTTAAGCACTACCTCTCTTGTACCTAGAAAGATAATCTAACTAAGAGTAGGAGTCAGAAAAAAGACACAATTTGGAACTCAGCCAACGCTGCTCAGCTTCTGTAAGTCTTAGGAGCTATCATTTGGTCTATTCATGAGACCGAGGCCTATTCAAGAGTCCTATATATACACATTGCTGGACTACTCTTGGAGCTCAACATCCAGGTCTGGACAGTGCCAAGCATATACTTTGGAGCATCATAAACACAATGCATCCTAGCAGCTCTGCTCAATCATCCACCCATCTCAATATGAAGAACACAAATTCATGCATCACTACATCCCACTCACAAACTTATTCCATCAGCTATCTCTATTTTATTGTTTTGTATTGTAACTACAGCCTGGATTGGGAGACTGATAATCATGATCAGTTCTCCTATTGCATCTTTCTTTGTTGTGAGGTGATGAACCTCTATTTTGTTCTATTTTCAGGTGTTTTTAGGCCATACATCATCATGGTGGCTTGCATTTTTAGCCACACCTTTCTGCAAGTTATCAACACTATTTGATCTCCTAATTACATGGGTTTGGTATGGGCTGTGCAAATTGCCTGTTGAATATCTTCTTTGCCTTTTCCATGGTGGTATCCCATTTCTTTGTTGGTGATACCATGGTGGTGGGTCATAGTTGTTATAATTTCGAGGAGGCTTTTTCTTTTTGTATCTGATGGCTCCTATTCTAGGCCAATCATCTCTTCTATAGGGAAGTTTGTTTTGTGGTTGCTTTGCTCCTCCTTCTTTGTCTGCTGATGCACCACAGCTATCATAAGCTGTTAATAGTTCAGCAACCTGCTCAATAGCTCGACGATCAGTCCCGATTAGCATTTTTTCTATGTAACTTGGGAAGCTGTGCCATATCAATCTAATAATCTGGAGTTCAGATAGGTGGTCAGATGTCGAGGCTCTTAACCCAGCCACCTGTCTTCTAAAGAAGGATGTATAAGGCTCTCCAGGTGGACATTTCTCCTGGGACACCTTATATTTAATCCCCTTCTGATAATCATCACTCCAGTAACAGTTCATTAGTGCTCCTTTAAAATCATCAAAATTTAAAGGTTGGGTGAACAGTGAATCTCACCATGCTTGTGCAGCACCTTGGATATGACTACACACTATTGCCAGTTTTGCTTCTTCTGTCAATACATTAATACTAAAGTATCTCTCCAAACTTTTTACATATTCTATAGGTGCTTCATTACGGCTCCCTGAAAAAGTTCTGATTTTTAAGAATTGATTTACAATTCCAGACATCTGGTTAGTCATAGGGACATCATGACTAACTTGATAATTCTCTTTTTTACTTTCTTTTGGGACTGTTTCCGCCTTTCCTTGTTTAGGCAGTGTATTACTATTTTTTAGTTCTATCTCTTTCATCTGGGTTGTCAATATATCCACCTTCTCCTGCATGGATTCTTGGATTCTTATTATTTTTGTATCCATGGCCTTGCATATCTGGGTCATTTTGACTTCTTGCTCTATTAGTGAGCCTTTTACTTCCTCCATCACTTCCTTTTTAATTTTTAATATTTTGTTAGTCATTTCTTTTGTTAACTGGTTGAATTTTTTATTTTGGCTTTCCTTTATTTCTCTGATTTGTTTTTTCATTTCTTTTTTGTCTTCTTCTCTCTGTTCTCTGTGTTCTTTTTTATCTTCCTCTCTTTTCTTGTTGTCAATTCCTTTATTAACTGGTTGAATTTTTCATTTTGGCTTTTGGTTATTTCTCTGATTTGTTCTTTCAATTCTCTTTTGTCTTCTTCTCTCTGTTTTCTGTGTTCTTTTTTTATCTTCCTCTCTTTTCTTGTTGTCTCTTTCTCTGTGTTCACTATGTTCTTTTTCTCTTCCTCTCTTTTTGTGTTGTCTTCTTCTCTTTGTTTATCTCTTTTCTTGTTATCTTCCTCTCTCTGTTCCTTTTTTTCTTGTTGTCTTCTTCTCTCTGTTTTCTCTGTTCTTTATTATTTTCTTTTATTATTTCCATTAACTGGGCTAACATGGATGTCTCTCCTGTTCTCTGTGATTGCTTTTGATTGTCTGCTTTGTCTTCTTGTTTACCTTCTTTCTCAGGAAGATTCTCTATACTTTCTGTATTCATCATCTTTTTTGCTTTTGATCTAGTTATCATCAATATTTTTTTAAAATTTTATTTGTACTTTTTTATTTCAATTTTGATAAGCTTCTCTCTCCATCCATACCATAATTTAACTCCAAGTCTTTGTTATACCTGCTTTATTTTTTATCTACCATTTATGCTATTCATTTTTATGTTGTTTTTCTTTTAAAATTTTATTTTTCCACCTTGTTTGAATAAATCACATCACTGCATCATTTGCACTGCTCATATCACATAGTTGTGATCTGCTTATGCCTATGGATAGGCTAGATAGATAAGGCCTCACAGTATGGTGACAAATGTAACCGGACCACCATACAACTCTTTTTATTATTTCAGTTCTAACAATTTCCTGATGAGCATGTTGCAGGAAGCAACTATCGATTGGCATTTCCCAATGCAGATGTTAATTCCCCCTCCAACAATATTTCCTGCTCATCAGATGATGTAGCACCATAGAGACTGGAAGCATCTAGACATTTCTATGTTTGGTTTTCCAAACGGTGCCACTAGAGTTCCATCTCACTACAACCTGACTTACCTAGGTCTAGTTATGCCAGACATAGCTCAGGAGGCATGAGATTCTCATGAACAAGTGCACTGAATGATGAGTGATGCAATAAAAACAAAATAGAATTGAACAACTGGATAACTAAGATTAATTTTAAGTAACAATAATTTTATTTAATAACAAGTTTAAATAAATGTCCATCAAACAAAGTATTTCATTGACAGTCCATTGTGTTTCTTTGGCCTACTTCCAATAACATTTTAGATGGCTTAGAAAATGTAATATGTTGAGAGTATAATAAAGTCCTTCTTTCAACAGTTCTTTAACAGTTTACATCTTTAATCATTTAATTAGTTTACAGAGAGGAGTGTGATATATTAAGACAACAGAGAGAATAATGAAGACAACTAATAGCACTTATTTCAGAGTTCCACTTAACTGTGATTTGTATTACTTTAGGTAGTAGTCACATGTAATGTGGTTTAAATTATTCATGTATGAATACATCCTTTACAGACATAATAATGAATATAACTAATAGCACTGTATTGAATTCAGAGTTCCACTTAATTTTGATTTATAGTATTTTAGATAGTAGTCACATGTAATGTGGTTTAATTATTCTTGTATGTAGATATCCTTTACAGATATAATAATGAATATAACTAATAGCATTGTATTTAATTCAGAGTTCCACTTAATTTTGATTTGTAGTATTTTAGATAGTAGTCACATGTAATGTGGTTTAATTATTCTTGTATGTAGATATCCTTTACAGATATAATAATGAATATAACTGCTAGCATTTTATTTATTAGCCAGTTAGAGTTATATGCAATAGCTCCATATTTCTGACTCTTCTAGGTATACTTATTTCTATATTAGTAATATAAATCGTACAAGGAATCATGTTTACTTTTTATTAATTCAAATATAACTGCAGATGAGAAGTCAATCCTTATTAAAAATGCCTTTTGATTATAGATATTTTTTTTATATTTATCATTAATGAAATGTATTTTCACATAATTCATTATAAGAAAGATATTCATTTTTTTTCTATTTCTATAAACACGTATAAGTATTGAATAAAATACCCTTTGATAATTGACATTTATGACATCTAGCATTTACAATTTACTTATAATAAAGACGGTTTGTTTGATATCTAGCATTTACAATTTACTTATAATAAAGACGGTTTGTTTGATTTTTAAAAACACATATAATTTTAGTTTCATTTATAATAAACATATTTTCATATAGCTACATTTTGTTTTGTTTTATAAACACATAAATATTGAATATTTTGTAAAATCATTACTTTCATTTTTATCCAGTTATTTACTCCATATCCATTATGTGATTACATTAAAAAGAGTGCATTGATTTCAGTTGAATGACATAATTTACTTTGTATGATGTTTATCCAGGCAAATCTTGGAGAAACATGGCTTGAGATGAAGAGATGAAGCTGTTGGTTTAGCCTCCCATCGTTATAATTTCCTTAATAATGTTTTTCTTTTCCATTATTAACAGTGGTTCTTTAGCTGCTCTTAATATCTTTTTAAAATTAAAATCTTTTTTCAAAATTCTTCTTTAACATCTACTTGAAAGATATCTCTTTGAAAAAAATAACTTTTTAATAATCTCTTTGAAAAAACTTTTTAAAAATCTGCCCTGATCTTGCAACTCGACTATATATAATCTGATTCTTGGATTGATTACACAGCCTTTTCCACTGTACCTGGTTTGCTATCTTCTTAAAGCTTGGACAATCTACTTTTAGTGGGATAGATAACAGATTATAAGCATTAGTTCATGTTTTCCAATTTATTAAGACTGCCTCAAGCTATTATCACACTTTATTTGAAAACATCATTCCAAAAATTAAAAATGTAATCTTTTTAATAAATTGCCAGGTTTTATTTACATCGTAATTTAAAAACTATAAAATCAATAATGATTTTCTTTTAACTATAAGCTTTTTGCTTTATTTCTTTTTTAATTTGATCAAATCATGCTAGTCTTTTTTAAATGGGGGGGGGGTCTTTTGAATATATATACACGTGTGACAGTATATCTGTTTCAATATATATATATATATATATATATCTGAGCTGCACCCAATAGATTTTGATTTTAATAAAAAAATAATAATAAATAGCAAAAAATATTAAGAGCTAAATTTTATAATCATTTACGTGCACATCTCAAACACATATACAAAATAAATATACATTAGTGTAGGAGCCAAAAGGAACATAAGGGTCAAACATGGGCTAGTAATTTGGAAGGTATGAAGGACCATGAAGCTAAATGACTTCAATAGTAAACTTGCTGTCATATATTTATCTTCACAAGAATAAAGGCAGACATTAATTCTAAAGAACGTTATTTAGTTTATAATAAGAATAATGAATGTTTGAGTTTATGTGACATATTTACCCATGCGCAATGCAAATTTTAGGACTGATTATCAGATGCACAGAGTGTTTGCAATAGATGAATTAATTATAAAATTTACTCGGCATAGGACCATGTGCAAATATAAACTTTTACAACCAATAATGAGAAGTTTCAAGAGGTGTGTGTGTGTGTGTAATAATAGCCACAATGATTATGTGTAGCACACGGCATTGTAAGGAGGCAAATAATCAAATCCCAATACCTATATTGTGATAATTATGCTGTGCAATCAGTATTTTGCCACACCTTGCATCACATTATTTTCAAGTCTATAACTAGCAAATTAACTATAAGCAAATAAATTGTATCTCTGTTGAAAAATAAATATAATAAGATAGCATCACTGACATGCACAAAAATATAAACATAACTGAGTGCACAAAAATATAAAATGAAAAGAGAAGACTCATTTTATCATTGATACAGACAATAGCCTTCAATTTCTAATTCTGGATAAACAAAAAGCCAATTGCTGTGATTAAAAATACATACCCACCTTCTGGAAATGATTTATTTTGTATCTTTTATTAGGATGAATTTTTTTTTATAGATGCCTCGAGATATTTCAACTTTCAGGGTGCAAGAAAAAAATGAATAATTCTCATGTTACTAGTTTTGTAGGTTCTGAAGCTATGGATTATCCCAGATAAGTATTATGTATGGTTTGAATGAGAATTTTGCAAGAAATATAAAGAAATGATCAATGAAGATGTAATTTTAAACTATAGTAAATGAAAAATTATGAACAAACAGTAAAGTAATATTTTTTTCAGATATTGAAAATTTTTTCTTTATTTTTTTAATGGTAATCCCTACTTGTCATAGCATAATTTTTTTCTTAGCTTTTTTAATTTTTATCAATGTAAAGTTTTTTACTCTAACATTATTAAAACTGGTGTTATTATCAAAATTGATCTCAAATCAATTTTTTAAAAATTCAATTTGGTGCCAAATACTCTGATATAGTTAAATTGACAGGATGCTTACAGTTGATATCTATCTATCTATCTATCTATCTATCTATCTATCTATCTATCTATCTATCTATCTATCTATCTATCTATCTATCTATCTATCTATCTATCTATCTATCTATCTATCTATCTATCTATCTATCTATCTATCTATCTATCTATCTATCTATCTATCTATCTATCTATCTATCTATCTATCTATCTATCTATCTATCTATCTATCTATCTGTCTATCTGTCTGTCTGTCTGTCTGTCTGTCTGTATGTCTATCTATCTGTCTGTCTGTCTGTCTATCTATCTATCTATCTATCTATCTATCTATCTATCTATCTATCTATCTATCTATCTATCTATCTATCTATCTATCTATCTATCTATCTATCTATCTATCTATCTATCTATCTATCTATCTATCTATCTATCTATCTATCTATCTATCTATCTATCTATCTATCTATCTATCTATCTATCTATCTATCTATCTATCTATCTATCTATCTATCTATCTATCTATCTATCTATCTATCTATCTATCTATCTATCTATCTATCTATCTATCTATCTATCTATCTATCTATCTATCTATCTATCTATCTATCTATCTATCTATCTATCTATCTATCCTATCTACCTACCTACCTACCTACCTACCTACCTACCTACCTACCTACCTACCTATCTACGTACCTACATATATATATATATATCACTAGCTATTTCTGCTATAATTTAAAATGTTTATCTGTTATGTATTTAGTATGTGTACATAATAATATGTGTGTATATATTGTAAATGAACTTCACTTAATGCATATAATTTTACTTTAAATCACCATCACACATGGAAGTGTATATAAATCATTCGAAATTTTTACATTAAGTTAATATACATATCATATTTATTTAAATAATAGGTGGAATAATGTTCAAGGCTAAATAGGTTTATAAATAAACATTAAAATCATTCAACACTTAAGCAATCCTTGAAATCAATGCCAACAGGTTGAGAATGTTGATTGATATTGATATTGGGGATTATCTAAGTGTTGACTGATTGTAAAGATATTATATTGAGTATGGGTACATAATTATATATGTATAATATATTAGTAACTACGTTTTTTATTTAAAGTTGTTTGATATGCTAAAGAAGAAAATTCGTGATCATTGTGTTAAATAATTATGGTGTGTTTCTTTTTTAACTTTCCACAATCATTTTAAATAATTAAAGGTTTTAGTTTAGCTTTTTTAAAAAAAAACAATTGTTTTAAAATTGAAATAAAAACTATAAAACAATTTTAAATAAAAAACTTAGTTATTTATTATACATATATTTATATATTTATACATATTAAATATGGTATATACATTAACTAAATCATGGAACTTCGAGTATTTAAAGCATCCAAATGCATAAGTTTTAAACTGAGATTAAAATTTTTCTCTTTCCATGTAATTTTCAACTATTTTCAACATTGATGAATAAATTTCACTATTGACATAGTCATTTTATTATAAGATTTTTCATGAAGTGAAGTCATAATCCATTTCTTTGAAGATTTATTCTCTTTTCCCATCACTACATTACTATACATTTTTCCTTAGAATGATTGCTTATTTCCTATAAGATATATATATTGTAGTGATGAGCTACAACCTGCCACACCATCCAGTTATTTAAGACACTCTACCAATTGGAGCCACATAACATATTTGCTTAACCAATAAATTGCCAAGCAAATTGTCATATTAACATTTTTTTTCTTTTCAACATATACATGTGTATAAACATTTTTTTATTTCTAAAGTAATAAAAACCATTAAATTACTAGGGAGAAACAGATAGATATATTAACACTGGAATAAAACATATTATATGTTAATAATTGGGGATGAGTATATAAAAAAAAACTTACACATAAACTTAAAAAAATAAAAAAATAAAAACAATGACTGAATTAAAATCTAACCACATAGCAACCATTTGTGGAAATGAAATTTAAAATATTTATAAATTATTTTTATTTATAATCCCATTTATTTATATTACGTCAGTTAAACAATAGGAAATGTCAAGGTTAAAATGTTTAAAAAAACTTCATGCAACCTACAACACAGTATTAATTGTTATAATTGTCTTCTGCTTTGAAGATAGAACATTATTATTTTTTTCTGCTTAAAAAAATAAATTCGAATACAAAATGGATGTGAATAATCAAATTTAAATATATAAATATTTTTTAAAATATTAATCAAAATGACCAAAAGCTGAAATTTAAAAGCAATTGTTTGAAGGTAAAGAAATAATTTGAAAGTAAGAAGATTTAAATTATTTGCTAATTAGACAAATTTTAGCTAAATTTATGCATTGCAGTAATATTCAATAATTAATAGTTTTAATATATAATAATATCATCATTGAAATCTTGAGAAGCAAATGAATCAATAAATATATATTATTTTTATATCATGATTGCTTGCTGAAAAGTTTGTACCATGGGGTAATAATACGTCATCAATAAAGCCATTAAAGTTTAAAGATTTTACCTGCCTATTTAGGAGAAACTTAAAAACCATCTTTGCTTTAAATAAAATGTCTAATCAAATCCAAGACAGGATAATTGGAGAACATTATTATTTTTTGACTCAGACAAGAAACTTCTATTCTTCATGGGAGCAGAACTTCATCTTCATTCCTAGGAATTTATTTAGCAAATGAACAATTTCTAGCAGACTCTTCAAACTTTAATTAACATAATGGGATAAGAATTGTAATTTTTGTTTTTTATTTTGTCTATTGTAAATTTTATGTAGTATTTTCATTTTCTACAAATGGAAGCTAATGTGTATAATTTTGGAGAAATTCTGTATGAGAGTAATAAGGGGTGGGGGAATATTATATATATATATATATATATATATATATATAATATAGATAATATTACAATATATATATATATATATATATATATATATTGTGCCCTTATCTATAGGTCATAATAAGGTAGAATGGTCAATTACTAAAAAATTTTAAATTTTAAGATATGTTTGTATGATATATAAATAATAGTAGGATAATTAGATTTTATAGTACAATTTAAAGCTGAAAATACCTGGTATATAAAAGTGTAATGGATTATTTAAAAGGAACAGTTAAATAAAGATTAAAGATATCCTTGCTTATGGTTGTAAAAGCTGGCCATATAAAATAACACAGCTATAAATAGTTAAAAGTATATTAATAATTCGAGTATAATATTTTAAAACTAATAAATTAAATAAAAACGATATGTAATATTATAATTGTATTTAATAGTCAAAATTAATCTAATATATTTTAAAAATAAACTTTAGGATGGTGAGAATTATATTTAGTTCTACATTTTTAAATTATTTTCCAAATTTTTTATAAAATATATCAGTTTTGGTAATTTAGACCGAGACTTAAATTAAAAAATCATCTGTTAAAGTTAGTAATCATGTGACTGTATATTATATACCTTCACACACACGCTTGTTAGAATAATAATAAAGTTTGTGAATTATGAAACTAAATATAATTGCTATCGATCCTTAAAGTAAAAGTTGAAATATTAAATATTGTTTTAATAATTGTTTTTAAAGTTTAAATGATTTTGATAAAATTATAATTGAATTTAAAAATACTATTCTAAGTAATATTTAAGACATGACGTCATAAATTCTTTATTTTAAAAGGGTTTAATCTATTATAAAACTAAAATGTGTAAATTTGTTCGCGCTAAAAGTCATTAACCAATCAACGGAGGTAATTTAGCAGACAAAATATAAGAATTAGACGAAGCGGGAGAAAGTAATGTGTAAGTGAAGGAGGGAGTAACATATTTTTTAGCTGGATAAGACCGTAAGCTAGAAAAGTGATATAATTTTAAAATTTTGTATTTATTTTAAAAGTTTTTTTTAACATATAATATTTTGACTGCCTTTACATGAAGGGCTAATTTTAAAAGTTTTCTTGCCAGTGATTTTATTCAAGTTTAGCCAAAACCTTACAGTGAAAATGGAAATACTACAGAAAACAGTATATAAAAATATTGTTAAAGGAAAAATATTTGGAAAGTGCCTTGATACAGCTTTATTTATGCTCAACCAGAAACTTATTATTGTAACTCAGAGGAATATAATTTGGACGCTATACGGAAAACTTAAAAGAGAAGTTATTTGCCGTCAGGAAAAATTATGACGCACAATTTATAAGGCTACTCTGAAGTTTTTATTTTATTCTTCTCTATGGGAAAATTAAGATGCGAATATTATAAAGAAAAAATTATGTAAAAGTTATAATGAAGAAAGAATGTTTGTCTTTTTAAAGGAAACATTACAAAATATATAGTACCAGAATATTAAAAGAAGAAAAAAGTTATAGAATAATAATATGAAAGAGCTATTGTGTTTTATGAAAAAAAAAAAGGAACAGAAAAACTTTATCTAAGAAGAATTAAAAAATATTATAAAGTGTTCATTGGAGAAATGCTTGATTTAGAAAATATAAATTTAAATTACTTAATGAAAATGGATCCATGGAAACAGAAAAATTTTATTGAATATTTAAATCAAAGTACCTAGGAGATGCATCATAAAAGTCGCACGGGAAAATATTAGCAGAAAATATTAGAAGAAAATATTTAGAGGTTTTCTTTACGGGATTAACTAATATCATAATTAATAATTGTATTAAATATTATAAAAAACCAAGGATTGTCATCTATGAATATTTATTAAACAGAGCAATAATTGTTTTGCCTTAAAATAGAACATTAAGTGACTGAAGAAGAAATAATAAACATTTTTTTTTAGCTTTAATATGAACGGTTTTCAAGAAAATTTGATAAAGAAGTACAGTAAATATAGTTTAAATATTTTTTTTACTGATTTATTTTAAAATATAAAATGTTATGTGAGATTAGGGAAAACATATAAACATAAATTTAGTAATATTAAAAATTTAAATATAATAGCTTGATAAAATTATAGAAATATTGTTTAAAATAAAGTGTATGGATGTGAATCTTATATCTACAAGGATCAAATGGATGGTGAAGCCTATGGAACGCGATCGAGAAGATAAAGATCGTTTGGTAATATTGATATTTATTTATAATGCATAATGTATTTTTTTTTAGATCATCTATTGATTAAGAATGAAGTGTGAAAGTTTAAATTATATGTACACATTTTATACAACATTTTTAACATATAATGAGATAGGAGTAATTCGGAATATGCATGCAATAATTTATTTAAAGTATATTAATAATATAATTTAACAGAACAATTGTGTGATTCTTTTGAACTTTCATGTGATAAAGTATTCAGATATTTTAAAATAGTTTGTATATGATTAAATATACGAGGAAAGTAGTAAAAAGATTTTCTTATAGAACAGTGGAATAGTTTTTAAAATAAATGAATTTTATTATTGTTAGTAATGCAGATATGTATTTGTCGATGTACAGTATAGAAAAATCTTGAGAAATAAGATCGGATAGTGACTTGGAAGTACTAGTGGAGAGGAAACCAAGATGATGTTTTTTTTTAAGAAATAGGAAAATAAAGGATTTGGATCATATTTAGTTTTGTGTGATTTCAGTATAGTTAACTAAGCCCTATGACTGAACACATATAGTTTGGACAGTGTTTTTGCATATTTTTAAACTTTTTGATGTTATAATAAAGCTGAAGAAATAGCTTTAGCATCGTTCCTATAATAGAGGTTGGTAGACAGGTAAAGGTCACTCCTCTATAGTGTCTTTTAATTCACTGTGCCATGATTGTCAAGGTTTATGACGAGTAATATTCTAGTTATATTTTGATCCTATGCATCTATCTTCGCTATCCTTATTTTGTGAATCTGCATCGGTCAGAAAGATATTTTCAAAGAAATAATGAATAAAATAGAACTGAAGATATGTTATCGTTTATGTAAGAATAGTTTATTTGCTGGAATGTATAGAATTGTGTAACTTTAAAATTGAAAGTCCAAAATATCATAAAGAGAGAAAGAATCATATAATACATTGTAAAATTAATTCGGAAATGAATATAAGATTTTGAAAAGAAATCTAAACAAAGTTGTTTTAAAAGTGATAACAAAATTTGAATGTTTTAAAATAATATTTAGAATATAAGTATTGCATATTTATTAAGAAAATAGTTCAATAAGGTATAATAAACATATACTTGTGCATGGTATGTTAATAGTTGTAATTATATCATCCGAAGTAAGGCTTGAATGAGAATATTAGGATTAATAAACATCGGATAATGAACAATAAAAAACCTAATACCGAATGTAGAATAATGTTTTGACTTTGTAAGATTCCATACAACCAATATAAAACTAGAATTTTATTATTTTGTAGAATTTTACTACGAATGTAAATTTTGTAAAAAATATAATTTTAATAATATTAGGGATGCAAAGTGTTTGTGATAATCATATAAGAAATGCATTTTGTAATAAGCTAACCATAATAATAAATCAAGTAATAATACTGTATTTTCTTAAGTGTTTAAAAGATAAGATTTAACTAGGAAAAATAAATAGTATTTTGATTTCATTTTATAAACTAATAAACTAAGTTGAGATATGAAAGTAAGGGATATCCAATGTATATAGTGTAAAAATATTGTTAATTTATTTATGTTGTTAATAAACTTTGTTTTAAATTTATTTTAAAGTTTTGTGTCCGCGTTGTTATTTCTCCACATGGATGCATGAAATCACGATACATTTATAATTGAAACAGACATATAGTTTTTGCACAAAAAGGTAAACATAAAAGTGTTATAATAATTTTGAGAATTTATTGGTATGTTAAAATTAAAAGATCATAATTTTATATTATTTATTGGTCATAAGTCGGTTGCCACAATATTACATTAAATTATATGCTAATGTTGCCACACGTATTCTGTTGTCAGATTATTAAAAATACTACCACGTACGTATTTATTTATTTCATTTAGGAAGAAATAAGATTATATTATATTTATTATTGTTATTATTATTTTATTATTGTTAGTTGCTGTGTAGTAGATTATGACATAAAATTCCCTTTTCATATTTTACTACCGTAATTTTAAATCAGTTAGAATACAATTTATGAACCTGAGATTTTATTTTATTTTATTTTACTTCATTTTATTTAATTGAGCTAGATTCTTGTTATAAAGAAGATTAAGATATGATTATTATTTTAATCGTAGTGAATAGAGCTTAGAAAGTCGTAAGAATACTATGAGTTAGTTATTTGGTATAGTAAAAAGGGGGAATAGTGTTCTTATGCCATTGAGGTAGTATCGTGTGGATAATATCTCAATGTAGTCTATCTCGTTTCCCGTATTGTCACTCCATGTCTCATGAAAATAGTAAATATTTGTTAATTCATTTTAAAAATTGAACCGTATTTGTATTTTAGAAATTAGAGCTAGTAATCATTTTAATCAATGCTGAATATTTCATTTATTTATTTGTTAACTGAGCTAGAACCCGGAATATTCGTTATAAACAATATATTTTTGGGGTGAGGACGCGCGGGGGGAGGTTAGAATATATATATTGTTATGTTTGTATATATATATATATTGTAATGAGAACGTATATGAGGCGAGGCCACAATTGGGCAAGGGCTCAAATGTAATGGAACGTATATGAGGTAGCTCAACGATTAGGTAAGCCCAACGTAACGGAAACTACATGGTAGCTTACGATTGATGAGCCAAAGATAATGGAACGCCTCCATTAGGTATTCCATTAAAATTAAAGAATGAAGATGAAATCAAAATTATTCCAGTTATATTTAATAAATTGTTTAAATGGCCCTTCCAGCTAGCCATACATAAAACAAATCTAAAATCAAGCTAAAGCAATGAGACCTATCTTTATAATCTATTTACAAGGTTGATATGAACGAACTAATCAACATATATACATCAGATACAAAGGGACTTCTTTACTAAATTCAAATATACACATCTAATTATGTAAATTCTATGTATCTCTAAATATTTGAATGAATAATAATAGGTGCTTAAGTGATCTTCAAACCAATTAATAAACTAAAAATAAGAAATTATCTTTTATTATCTTATAAATTCGATTAATTTGATAACAACTTTGGCATTAGCAAAGAAATGTTTGAACAATATAGTATCGCTCCTTTAAATAAATTACAAAGACATTATTTATAAAACAAATAGTACATCCTTTATTTTATGTTATAGTTCAACTTTAAATAATACTGATGTTTTTAAATATAAACACAAAGAATATGAACTAATGTATATACTTGAAATAAGTATATATAGATTAAATATATAAAGACATATTTCTGCCTAATAATTATAATATAAATATAATAGTTCATACACAATATCAACTTATAAATTACATTTTTAAGATTTTAAACTATTTAAATATTTATCCTAACATCTGTTATATGTCTAATATTATTATAAAACAAGATGATTAAATTGACTACTTATAAAAATGTATTTTATAATGAAAAATAAAAGTAAATAAAAAAAATATATCGATCCCAAAATATATTTATATATTATTCATACATATATAAAATTATTAAATACCTTTTAAAGTTCAT